>SKCR01030523.1:0-114642 GCA_019454045.1 Zanthoxylum bungeanum
TCTGTGCAAATAGTGACGCTATGGGTCATTTTGTCCAACATAAAATCCTCCGAAAGGTTTCCTTTAAGGAAAGCGGTTTTGGCATTCAGCTGCTACATTTCATAAATGAAACATGCAGCATCAGCAAGCATTGTCGAAATGGATTTCCGTGGCAACAGGTAAAAGGTTTCGTCATAATCAACACAATGTTGATAACTCCACCTTTTCGCTATAAGCCTAGCTTAGTACGTTGGTATGTTGCCATCCATGTTTGTCTTCCTTGAATACTTATTATACCAATAGGCACAATGCCTTGCGGTACATCAACTAGTGTCTAAACATAGTTGGTATACATGGAATCCACTTCGGACTTTATGGCACTTTGCCATAATAGGAGTCGATACTTGTATCACTTCCTCATACGTAGTCAGTTTGTATTCCTCAATAAGATAGACATTTTTATGAGGTGAGATCAGAAACCCATACCCCAGGTTGTTTTCTGACTCTTTCCGACCTACGTGGTTCTTGTGTATTCGAAGATTATTGGAATAGTTTCATCCTTGATGAACTATTTGTGTTCCATTAGGAATCGGTGCCAGGAATAGTATTACTCTGATTTTCATCGAGTCTTACTATCCTCCCACTTACCATTACATATCGGTATTCCTCTTAGGAAAATCGCATGGCGAGCAACAATCTAATTGTTCTCTGGTGAGATGTATAAGTACAATACTTATGGTATCCCTAAGATAACCAAAACATTGGTACTTATCCAATTTGGGTTCTTGTTTGGTATCATCCAAACGTATGCCTAGCACACCCAAATTATCAGGAATGTGAAACCTGGTTTCTTTCCCGTTCATATCTAATATGAAATCTGTCAAACAGATTTTTATAGAACCTTATTCTAAATAAGTTCTTGCACTGGTTAGCGTATCCGTTGAAGGAAATGGCAGCTCAGATCGACTCATGATTAACCTTATCATGTCTAACAAAATTCGGTTAATCCTGTTCGGACACACCGTCAAACTGACGTGTTCCGGGAGGAGTCCTCATTGAAAGAATACTATACTCTTTCAAGTATATAAGAAACTTATTGCTTAAGTATTTTCATCATGGTTAAACCGTGATGGTTTAATACTTTAGCCGATCTGTTTGTCTATTTCGTGTCGAAACTTTAACAGTTTCCAATTTGTGTTTCTGAAGAAACACATAACCATACGCGATGCCACATCCATAAAGGTCACGAAATATTCATATCCACATCTAGCCTAGCTAGACATGGGCCCACTTGCTTCACTATGAACTAGGGCTAACAGATCGGTGGCACTGGCACTTTTACCAAGTAAATAGTGTTTTAGGCACTTTGCCCAATAAACTAGATTCATATTATTTGAATAGAATCAAATTAGTCCTAGTACCCACTCTTCGAAAGTGTGGAAATACGAGTCGTGTTTGAGTTGTGTCCCAGACAACAATGCCACAATTGAGTTTCTTAACTGATCAAATCCGTTTGAGCTATTTATTTGTCATTTTATATATTTGAGATATTATTTATATTCAAAATATAAATTCTGTTATTCACATCTAATGTGTTTATCTTAATATCATCTTTATAAAATAAAACACTTCGTGTTCTAGAATATAAAGGTTCACCCGCAGCGGGTCAAACACTGATATAAATATAATGTATCTAGTCAAACTAGTTACATTATAACAGTTTCCTAATTTAAGCACATACCCGAATGTAGTTCCTAAATTCAGGTATCTACGGTTAAAACAGCGACTTTCGTCCCGTTTTCAATTTGCAGATAAATCTCTATTGAAGTCAGTATCCTGTTCAAAACAGATTCTGAACATCAATATATATTTATGTATCACACTAAGTATCTAAAATCAATTTTAATACTAGTTGTGAACATAATGTTGACAAACATATTTGAAGTCAGAGTCTTGCTCGTCTTCAATTCCTTCTTGGGATATGTCCTTTTATCTTCCCAGAAGATTATAATGATTTTGCCATTGCCATTTTTCATCTTCCAGAAGCCTTTGGCCAAGCCTCGGGTTTTAGAATATCGAAGTAAGGTGCGCCTTGCGCTACTTGCCAAATTGCAAAGTTTGACTTTATATCCTCGAGATTAGTCATTAATTCTCTAAGAATTATTTATTGCAATTTTAGTATTTCAAAGATCTAAAATAGATCCATGAAAATCCTTCAATTTCATTATCATACTTTAAGGATCTAATCCTTAGTTCTGATTCAGAAATTAAGGAGTCTACTTGACAAGTTTAATGGATTAAGCACTAAAGTTTTCATTACATGAATATTCCAAATATCATGTTCCATTTATTTGATTAACCCCTAGCTTAGGCATAAATATTATTTTATCAAATAAAATAACTTATTAGTTTCCAGGACCATCCTGAAACTATATTCCCAATTTGAAAATTATAGTTGTCTAAATACATTGTCACCCAGGATTATGTTTTAAACAATTAATCTTCAATTTATCTTGATTCTAATAGTCCAACTATTTAATTAACGATTTGTGGTACTATGTATTATATTGATTATTATAGTCCAACTATAAAATCAAATATAATTTAAATCAATTAACCTCAATTACATTATTACTATAACCAATTATAAAATCAACTGTAAATTGAAATTAATTAATTCAAATATATTGATTACTATAATCCAATTATATAATCAACTATAATACAGTCCAAATGTTTATTAAAACAACAATTTTAAATATTAGTCCAACTAACATTTAATCTAACGACGAAATAATTTGTGATGAGCGCGTATGGTAAGTAATTAAACGAAATTGCAAATTCAATTCTTGCCTCCCACTATTTTTCGGCGAGCCTCTAACCCTCTATTGAGTACTCGGGAAACCGTGTTTCCTAGTGGGCTAGGATCCCGTTTATTATCACACAATCTTGACTTTGGCCAACAAATTGTATGATAATTAACTAGGTAGATATCTAAGATCAATTGGATCCAATCCAATTCCTAGATCCGGTAGGGGGACATCCAAATCCGAAACATATATCTTATATATGCCAATACATCCAATGTATTACCTAACCTTTTTCCTCTGAATCAACTAAGCCTTGGCTTTGGCACAACAAACTTAGTGATCCCAGTCAAGCGCGACCCATTGACCATGGAAAGCTTCGTAATCAATGTCGATGGAAAAGAAGTGGTCTTGACTTTGGCCAAAAAACAACAACTTGGACAAGACACCAATATGGAACAAAGCCTTCGTGATTCAAACACATCTTCGACAGACAAAGGCCTTGACTTTGGCCAACAAACCAATGTTGTCACGAATCTTGAGTGAGAATCACTCAATGGAAGGAAAAACGCTTAATATTTGTGAGGGTTTTTTGCGTGCAAATTGGCAACCAATTTATTATCTTTGTTAAGGTCTCATCATCATACACCCCTTAAACATGCATTCTAAACACATAATAAAGCCATATGAATAAAATAATAATGATATGCGGATGGTTTTTTACATTGATCCTAGATCAAATCTCTCATTTTCTCTCTCCAAAGCTAGCACATGTATTTACTTCTACCTGTTACACTACACTTCTAAAGAAACCTCATTTACATTGAGGGGTAGGTGAGAAGAGAATACAAAGAGTATAGAGGTGATAAGGCTGGACACGCAGGTCCAATTAATAAATCAAATTTATTACAATTTCCAAAATTGTCCCACCCGACTAGTATCCATCCGATATACATTATTCATGCATCGCAACCATGTATTTATACAAGCATGTTATCAATCAATCTAATCCAATTAATTAATCTGATAATTAGTGATCATCCAATGTTCAAACAACGATTTGATTTTTGCGAATAAGTACTCAAAGTACGAATTCTTGAATTAAATTAAACTACATAATTAAATCCAATTTAATACGCATTTAATTATAATTCATTATTTAATTCCAAATTAAATATTACACTTTTATTAACGAACCTTTACGATTTAAATTCCAAATTCAATCGTTGCGGGTCTCTAAGCCCGATTAACATCTATGTTTATTTAATTAAAGTCCAATGGGCTTTTAATTAATTTCTATAAGGCGTGGACTTTTGGTCAACACGGGTCAAACCGATAACCAAAGTCCAATCCGGGATTTACCCCATAAGCCCATAAATCAATTTTGGCCCATTAGGCCCAATTAAATAATTAAGGTACATTAAGTCATAATTGGACTTTTTGGATACGGTTTTGGGCCCAATTGGATCCAACCAAATTGGCCTAAACCTAACTTGGTAAAACAAAGCCAAAAGCCCAATCACAACCTTTAAGGCCCAAAATCCAAAAACAAGCCCAATTAATTATTTTATAAAATTCCAAATTCCATAATTAATTAACCTAAGTGTAATACACAATTAACCACCCAATTAATATTTCTAAAACATCAATTAGCATAATAATCATGCACTTTAACAACAAATAGTGTCCAACACAATTCAATCAAAATCAAACCCAATTTACATGCTTAAAGCCTCGGCAATTAGGGGTTTTTTCAATCCGATTCGGTTTCAATCCAATTGAATCCACAATCATCATTTCCCAAATCAATTCAACTCATTCAATGAATCAAAACAAAAAAAAATCACAATGAATTTCATGTTACTTGAATTCGCCAAGCCTACTTTTAAAGGGAAAAATGTTCCAAATCAAAATTCAATCCAATTGAACTTCAAAACAACATTACCCTATTGTTTTAAGTCATCCAATAATCAAACAAACAAAAATCACCAAGATATTAGGGTCTCAATTTTCGGCCATGCCCAAAAATTGGGGAAAAATGGATCCAATCCAATTTCATGAAATTGAACATACACAACTTCAATTAATGAACATACAAGCATACTTAATCAATCAATTCAACCAAATCATGCTTCAATTGATTTTACCCAATTTCAAACCCTAACTTTTTCATGCTTGATCAAAGCTCATAGATACCATTGTTGGTTTCTAGATTAGGTCCAAAGATCATGAAATCAACATGAAAAACGCATGAATACAACAAATGAGAATGGCGGAAACATTACTCACATTGATCGGTTCTTGCAACGCGATGAACACAAGTCTTCAAGCCTCTCAAACTCGCGGCAGTGAAGCTCATTGTACTGCTGGACTGCTCGGTTTTTCTGCTTGTTGTCCCTCCAAGATTCGGCCATGGGAGACTCCATGGAAGCTCCAAGCTTCAAGCTCCAAAAACGATTCCAAGCTCAAAGGTTCATTGCCCTATCACCTTAGGAAGACTCAAGTGTATGCTAGCACTTTGTATTTTGCCACAAAATACTCTCTTGCTTCTCTTCTTCATTCGGCAGAACCAGGAAAAAAACGAAGAAGAAAAAAAGGCTCCAAGCCGAGAGAGAGATGAGGGAAAAAAGAAGAAACTGTGAGTGGGTGAGAGAAAAAGAAAATGCTTTTGTTTTTATATTTATTTTATTTTCCAAAAACAAAACAAATACACAAAAACAATTTTCCATTTATCAAAAAGTCAAAAAGCAAAAAGCAATTATTGCTTTTCAACTACCACATCAATCACTCAAATCAATTAATCAAATTGTCACATCACTCAAAGTGACATGTGATTTGACGCTTGATGTTACTTGCGATTTGATGCTCGATTTGACTTGCGTGCCGCACTCGAATTCGAAATGCGAATGCACTTGTAAATAATACCGGGCTCGGGTTGCTAATTCCAAATTAACGAATTTTTCGTCGCGTCGTAATTAAATGATTACGCCTAGCGAAATCACAATTCACATCGCTAACGAATTAATTCTAAATTAATTCGTTCGCCCGAATTAAAATCTAATTTTAATTCTGCGTCGAAATCCAATTTCGCATAATATATCGAAATATATTTTATCGATTAATTCCAAATTAATCGTTCTCTCTCTTTAATTAATATTTTATCCGAGATAAAATATCTCTGTAATTAATCCCAGATTAATTTTCTCTCTCTTCTAATTAATCCCAGATTAATTAAAGTGAGAGTCATACATCATCGGTGAATCTTCGGGAAGCGACCCATGAGATCCCCAGATATGTTGGCATTAAATTCGGTCGTCGGACTATCCGAACACGTAAGTACCTAGTACTACATTTGTACCGATTTACAAGACAAGGTTGGGCTCTAGCAAGCGCCATGCCTACCCAATTCTCCAAAAAACATGCTTACATGAATAAGCAATCTATATCAAGCATAGTATACCTAGTAGTATTGCGTATTTCTGTCCAGTATCGGATGTTCACGTGCTAGGCCTGAGGCTGGAATTGTGTCTGCCCCGTACGAAGCACATATCGGATGTCTGGCAACTAGTCTCCATAATCGGATATACATGACCAAGTCATAATATCCCGATAGCTCGAGCATTTAAGAGAACGAGTTATGTATCCTATGTGACCATCATCTCCATATGACTGGAGTGATACTTCCATCTTAACATCACACCTAACACACTACGATTCTGAATATACCCAGCATTGGCGTACACAGAACCGGTTAAAGCCTTGGACGACCTCAACCAAAGTATATTGATTGTTGCAAGTATTAGCGGTGCAAGTCTCAGGTTAAGACCAAATACACCTACCCTGATTGCAGACTCCCATAGACACATAGTCATACTACAATGGGATTCCGCAGGGGTCTATCCAGAGCGAAGCTGTTTCCCGTACCATCGTTAAAACGCAACATCCTATTACACTTGCATGAGTATTGTTGAGTTTCAATCAGTCCAAAGATCATAAATCATGCATAAAAACGAGTTGAATACACATCAAAGGAGGTGCAGAATTCATACTCACATTGATGGGTTTTGATGAAATGAAGAATACAAGCCTTCAAGCTCCCTCCATAAGCTCGCCCAAGGCTTCTCCTTGCTGTGGACTGCTCGGTTTTGGTGGTGGTGGTCTCCTCCATGTTTGGCCATTGAAGAGTCCTGAAGCTCCAAGCTTCAAGCTTTCCAAGCTCACAAATTCGTTTCCCTATCACCATAATATAACCCATGTGTGTGCTAGCACTCTTGTTTTGCAACAAAACACTCTCACTTGCTTCTCTTTCAATTCGGCAGTGACCAAAATGAAGAAGAAGATGAAAAATGGCTCTAAGCCGTGAATGAGAGGAGAAGAAAAGAGGGAAAACGTGAATAGAGAGAGAGAAAAGGTAAATGGTTTTTATTATATATTTATTTATTTTCCAAAAATAAAATCAAATACAAAAAGCATTTACATTTACCAAGTACAAAAGTCAAAAAAGCAAAAAGCCTATTAATGCTTTTCCAACAACCATTTACTATTCACATCAAGTCACTTTAATAAAGTGACAACTGTTTGATAATATGACCCATAGCGTCACTATTTGTACAGATCACGGTGTTGTTGTACAAATTAACTATGTGACAAGGAAATTGCACTCTCATCATTTGTGATTAGATCACCATAGATGTATAAATGAAGAGAGGTCCATATGATTAGTTCCTGGATTGAGATGATATGAGACAGTATCAATCCCCGAAGGATTAATCATTAAATATCCCTAGCCGAAGTATTATCGAGACTGGACATCGATAATGCGGAATAGGCTAGTATTGCACTTGTGCGCGTTGTGAGGGCACAACGGCATAGTTCTCATATATATAAGTATTGGATACTTATGCAAGTGCGATAGGAGGTTGTGTTTCACCGATGGTACGGGAAACAGCTTCGCTCTGGATAGACCCCTCGGAATCCCATTGGTATTATGACTATGTGTCTATGGGAGGCCGAAATCGAGGTAGGTGTGTATAGTCTTAACCTGAGACTTGCATCGCTAATACTTGCGATAATCGGTAGACTTTGGTCTTGGTGGTACAGGGCTTTAACCGGTTCTGTGTACACCGCTTCTGGGTTTATCAGAGAGTCATAGTGTATTGGGTGTGATGTCGAGACGGAAGTGTCACTTCAGTCATATTGGAGTTGATGTCACGCATGATACGGTACTAGTGCTCTTGAGTGTTGCGCAACCAATTGGGATATTGTGACCAGGTCATGTATATCCGATTATAGAGACTATGTTACCAGACATCCGACATGTGCTTCGGACGGGGCAGACACTTATCCAGCCCCAGCCCTAGCACGTGATTATCCGATACTGGGCCGATATACACAATACTACGGTATACTACGCTTGATACAGATCTATATATTCCTGTAAGAATATTTCTGGAGAATTGGGTAGGCATGGCGTTTTGCTAGAGGCTAACCTTGTCTTGTAAGTCGATATAAACGTAGTACGAGGTACTTACGTGTTCGGACAGTCCGACGATCGTATTTACTGCCAACATATCCGGAGATCTCATGGGTCGGTTCCTGAAGATTCACCGATGACGTATTACTCGCACTTTGATTAATCTGGGATTAATTAGAAGAGAGAGATAGAATTAATCTGGGATTAATTCGATGAGAGAGAAAATTAATCTGGGATTAATTACGGAGATATTTTATCTCGGATAAAATATCGTTAAAGAGAGAGAACGATTAATTTGGAATTAATCGATAAAATTAATATATTTGATATATTAATCGAATTGGATTTCGACGCGGAATTAAAATTAGATTTTAATTCGGGCGAACGAATTAATTTAGAATTAATTCGTTAGCGACGTGAATAGTGAATTCGCTAGGCGTAATCACTTAATTACGACGCGACGGAAAATTCGTTAATTTGGAATTAGCGAACCCGAGCCCGAGAGTGATTGCGAGCGCATTCGCATTTCGAATTCGAGCGCGGCACGCGAGTCACATCAAGCGTCAAATCGCTAGTCGCGTCAATCGTCAAATCAATTGTCACTTTGAGTGATGTGACTTGACAATATGTCACTTTATTAAAGTGAATAGATGTGATGTGAAAAGTGATGTGTATGACTTAAAGTATAAAAGTAATGTGATGATGAATATGAAAAGGTTTGGAAATATATATAAATGTTTTATTATTTTGGGAAAATAAATGAATAATATATATTACTTTTTCTTTTCCCTTTTACTTTCATTCGGTCCTCTCTCTCCAAAGGACGCACTCTCATTTTCCTCTTCTTCTTCCCTTCTTCTTTTCGGCTCACTGCCGATTCTTCATCAAATTTGTTCTGGTTTGACCGAGCATTTGAGAAGCAAAAAGAAGATACAAGTGCTAGCACACACCTTGAGTGATACATAGGTGATAGGGAAGTGATTCCGTGAGCATGGAAGCTTGAAGCTTTGAGCTTCAATGGAGCTCATCAATGGCCGAGCTTGGAGAAGCCGAACCAGTCCAAACCGAGCAGCCCACTGCCTTGGGAGCCATGTTGCCGTGAGCTTGGGGGGATGCAAAACGCATCTTGTTCTTCATTTCATCAAAACTGAAATTCAATGTGAGTATATTCCGCACCTCCTTTGATGTGTTCATATGCGGTTTTTATGCATGATTTGTGATCCTTGGGACTTTGATTAACTCTTTCATGGTATCTTGAGCTTTTGATGCATGAAAACCGAATTAGGGTTCTTGAGCAAATTTGGGGCTTTTTGATTTTAGCTTGATTCTGACAAATTGATTCTTTAAGAATGCTTATATTTGATTGAATTTGAGTTATATGTAATCAATTTGATAAAAAAAATTGATTGGATTGATTTTCCCCAATTTGCTTATTTTTGGTCAAAACTTTAATTTGGGTAAACTCGATTTAGGCATGATTTGGTTGAATTGTTTGATGAAGTATGCTTGAATGAGGTTGAATTGAAGTTGTGCATGATCAATTTCAAGAAAATTGGATTAGATCAATTTTCCCCAATTCTTTAGGTTGAACATGAAACTTGAAATTGGGTAAAATGTGTTTGAGCATGTTTTAATTGAATTGGATGTTTAAGTATGCTTAGAACATGTTTAATTGAGATTGTGTGTGATCAATTTCATGAAATTGGATTGGATTCAATTTTCCCCAAATTGAAGGCTTGGCCGAAAATTGCATAACCCTAATGTCTTGGTAATTTTGTTTTGTTTGATCATTGGATGACTTAAAACAATTGGTTAATGTTGTTTTGAAGTTCAATTGGATTGAATTTTGATTTAGAACATTTTTTCCTTTTAAAGTGGCTTGGCCGAATCTTATGAACATGAAATTCTTTGTGATTTTTTGTTTTAATTCATTGGATGAATTGAATTGATTTGGGAAATTATGATTGTGGACTCAATTGGATTGAAACCGAATCGAATTGAAAAACCCCTAATTGCCGAGACTTGATAGCATGTTAATGGGGTTTTGATTATGTATTACACTTAGGTTAATTAATTGTGAAATTTGGGAATTTTATAAGTTAATTAATTTGGGCTTGATTTTGGAAATTGGGCTTGTTAGGTTGTAATTGGGCTTTTGGGCTTTGTTGTAACAAAGTTGGGTTTAGGCAAAATTGGTTGGATCCAATTAGGCCCAAAACCGAATCCAAAAGGTCCAATTATGACTTAATGGACCTTAATTATTTAATTGGGCCTAATGGGCCAAAATTAATTTAAAGGCTTATGGGGTAACTCCCGGATTGGATTTTGGTTGTTCGGTTTGATCCGAGTTGACTAAAAGTCCACGCCTATAGAAATTAATTAAAAGCCCATTGGACTTTAATTAAATAAAACATTAGATGTTAGTCGGGCTTTGAGACCCGTTGCGATTAAATTTGGAATTTAAGTCGTAAAGGTTCGTTAATAAAGGTGTAATATTTAATTTGGAATTAAATAATGAATTAGAATTAAATACGTATTAAATTGGATTTAATTATGTAATTTAATTTAATTCGTAGAAATTGTACTTTGAGTACGTGTTCGCAAAACGAGTTTGACTCGAACAAAAATCAAATCTTTGTTTGAACATTGGATGATCACTAATATTCAAGATTAATTAATTTGATTGATTGATTGATAACATGCTTGTATGAATACATGGTTGTGATGTTTGAATAATGTATATCGGATGGATATTAGTCGGGTTGGGCGATTTTGGAAATTGTAATAAATTTGATTTATTAAATTGGACCTGCGTGTCCAGCCTTATCTCCTATTTCTTTGTATCTCTTCTCACCTATTCCCCTCCATGTAAAAGAGGTTTCTTTAGAAGTGTAGTGTAACGGGTAGAAGTAATACAAGTGCTAGCGGGAGAGAGAAAGTGAGAGATTTGATCTAGGATCAATGTAAAATATCCATCCGCATATCATTATTATTTTATTTCATACTCGCTTTATTATGTGTTTAGAATGCATGCTTAAGGGTGTATGATGATGAGACCTTAACAAAGATAATTAAATTGGTAGCCAATTTGCACGCGAAAAACCCTCGTTAAATATCATGCGTTTTTCCTTCCATTGAGTGATTCTTACTCAAGATCCGAGATTGGCAGGGGTTGTTGGCCAAAGTCAAGCCCTTGTCCATCAAAGATGTGTTTTAATCACGAGGCTTTGTTCCATATCGGTGTCGTGTCCAAGTTGTGGTTTGTTGGCCAAAGTCAAGACCACTTCTTGTCCATTGACATTGATTACGAAGCTTCCATGTCAATGGGTCCGCGCTTGACTGGGATCACTAGGTTTGTTGTGCCAAAGCCAAGGCCTAGTTGATCAGAGGAAAAGGTTAGGGTATACATTCGATGTATAGGCATATATAAGATATATGTTTGGGACTTGGATGTCCACCTACTGGATCTAGGAGTTGGATAAGATCCAATTGATCTTAGAGATCTACCTAGTTAATTATCATACAATTTGTTGGCCAAAGTCAAGATTGTGTGATATTTAACAGGATCCTAGCCCACTAGGAAACACGGTTTCCCGAGTACTCGATAGAGGGTTAGAGGCTCGACGAAAAATAGTGGGAGGCAAGAATTGAATTTGCAATACTCGTTCAATTACTCGCCGTATGCGCTCATTTAAAT
This sequence comes from Zanthoxylum bungeanum, assembly GCA_019454045.1. Classification (NCBI taxonomy): domain Eukaryota; kingdom Viridiplantae; phylum Streptophyta; class Magnoliopsida; order Sapindales; family Rutaceae; genus Zanthoxylum; species Zanthoxylum bungeanum. The sequence continues at coordinate 11,957 of SKCR01030523.1, forward strand.
TATTTCGTCATTAGATTAAATGTTAGTTAGACTAATATTTAAATTGTTGTTTTAATAAACAGTTGGACTGTATTATACTTGATTATATATAATTGGATTATATTAATCAATATATTTGAATTAATTAATTTCAGTTTACAGTTGATTTTATAATTGGATTATAGTAATCAATGTAATTGAGGTTAATTAATTTGGATTATATTTGATTATATAGTTGGACTATTATAATCATTATAATATATAAAGTACCACTAATCGTTGATTAAATAGTTGGACTATTGTAATCAAGATAAAATTGAAACGTTTGATATTTAAAATATAATCTAGGATTAAAATATTTTAAATAATTTAATTTTCAAATTGGAATAAATAATAAGTTTCTTTATTTGATAAAATAACTCATTATACCTTAAGCCCAAAATTAAGCAAGATAAGTAGAGCATAAAATCTTTGGAAGATTTTTGTGATGATGACTTTAATGCTTAATTTAATATACTTGTCATAAATCTAATTTTTGGATTTAAGAAGTATTAAAATTGCAATTTATAATTCTTGGAGAATTAATTGACTATTCATGTAAAGTCAAAGTTTGCAATTGGGCATGTAGCACGAGGTGCACATTCCTTTCAATATTATAAAAACCAAGGCTTGGCCTAAGGTTCCTAAAATATTGAAAAAGGATAATGACATATCCCAAAGTGACTACCATTTGGATATGGAAGACACAAAGGAATTAAAGAAAGGGCGATGCTCTAACTTTGAAAATGTTTGTCTTAGTTATGTTCACAGCTAGTATTGAAATTAGATTTTAAATACTAAGTGTGGTACATAAAATATATGTATTGATATTCAGAATCTGCTTTGAGCAGGATACTGACTTCAAGCTGAGATTGCTCTGCGAATCGGAAACGGGACGAAAGTCGCTGTTTCGACCGTAGATACCTAAGTTTAGGAACTACCCTTCGGGTATGTACTTGAATTAGGAACTGTTATAATGTAACTAGTTGACTAGAGACATTATCTCTTTATCAGTGTTTAATCCGTTGCGGATAAAACCTTTATATTATAGAACACTGAGTGTTTTATTATATAAAGATGGTACTGAGATAAATACATTAGATATAAATAACAGAATTTATATTTTGAATATAAATAAAATTTCAAACATATAAATTGACAAATAAATAGCTCAAATTGATTTGATCAATAGAGACTTATTTGTGGCATTGTTGTCTAGGACACAATTTAATTAGACTCGTATATCCACACTTTTGAAGAGTGGGTACTAGGACTGATTTGACTATTCAAATAAGGTATGCGAATCTAGTTTATTAGGTAAAGTACCTAAAATGCTATTTGCTTGGTAATAGTGTTAGTGCCACCGATCTGTTAGCCCTATTCATGGTGAAGTAACTGGGCCCATATCTAGCTAGGCTAGATGTGAACATGAATATTTCGTGACCTTAACGGATGTGGCATCACGTTATGGTTATGTGTTTCTTTTGAAGAACACAAATCAGAAACTTTAAAGTTTCGACACGAAATACATAAACAGATCGGCTATAGCATTATTCTGCCACGGTAAGACCGTAATGGAAAATACTTTAGCAGTAAGTTTCTCGTATACTTGAAAGAGTATAGTATTCTTTCAATGAGGACTCCTCTTGGAACACGTCATTTTGACGGTGTGTCCGAACAGGATTAACCGAATTTTGTTAGACATAATAAGGTTAATCACGAGTCGCTTTGAGCTACCATTTCCTTCAATAGGATATGTACTAACAGTGCAAAACTTATTTAGAATAAGGTTCCATATAAATCTGTTTGACAGATATCGTATAGGATATGAACAGGAAAGAAACGAGGTTTCTCATTCCTGACAATTTGGGTATGCTAGGCATAACGTTTGGATGATACCAAACTAAGGACCCAAATTGGATAAGTGCCAATATAGGTTATCCTATGGGAAACCATAAGTATAGTACTTATACATCTCACATGAGAACAATGTGATTGTTGCTCTCCATGCGGTTTTCCTAAGAGGAATACCGATATGCAGTGGTAAGTGGGAGGATAGTATAACTCGATGAAAATCGGAGTAATACTGTTCTAGGCACTGAATCTTAATGGAACATATATAATTCATCAAGGATGAAACTATACCATTAATCTTCGAATACACAAGAACAAAGGAAGTGATACGAGGTATCGACTTCCTATTATGACAAAGTGTCATGAGTCCGAAATGGATTCCATGTATATCAATAAGTTTGGATACTAGTTGATGTACCACAAGGCATTGTGCCTATTGGTACTATAAGTCTTCAAGGAAGACGTACATGGATGGCAATATACCAACGTATAAAGCTAGGCTTTTAACGGAAATGTATCGTTATCGACATTGTGATTGATTACGATTCAACCTTTTACCTATTGCCACTGTAGATCCATTTGGATGATGCTTGCTGACGCGAGCATAAGTTCTTGGAATTATCATTTTGATGCAATCATAATGGTGTATGATTTAATTCAAAACGAAAATGATTCTAGTGTAAATAAGAGGGTTAGTGGGAGCGCACTGACAGTGGCTGTCCTATAAAATAATGATAATACGTCATTTCTTGGAAATGATATTCCCATAAAAATAAATGTCGGCGAAAGCTTGGCTTTAGAAATACTCTCCGTGGAACCGTACATTGAAAAATGTACAAGACCTGGTGTATCATACGCTTTGAGCATATGGATTCACAAACAGGACAATCCGAGTGATAGTCACTGGATTGATGTTAGGAACATCCGTTAGTATCTTAGAGAACTAAGGATGCTGTCTTAGTCTATGGAGTATGAGAACTTGAAGTGACTGGGATCACTGTCGCAAGTTTCCTATAACCGATAAAGACGACTAAAAGTCGCAAACGGTACTATACAGTTTGAATAACGGTGCAGTGAGCTGGAAATATTCCGAGCAAGATAACTGTTGCCGAATTAACAACAAATGCGGATTATTGCTGCAGCTGAGGCAGCAATAGAAGCCATTTGGATCGATAATAAATCTAATTAGATTAGATATAGTTCTGTTAGCAGCTGAGCTAGGCGTCAGCACAAGCTAAAGAATTAAAGAATTAAACCTTTCCTCAGAAATTTGAGCGAATTGTACATAGTTCGGGTGTTAGACACTCGAGTGACTGGCTATGTGCCAAGTGGGAGATTGTTGGATAATATGACCCATAGCGTCACTATTTGTACAGATCACGGTGTTGTTGTACAAATTAACTATGTGACAAGGAAATTGCACTCTCATCATTTGTGATTAGATCACCATAGATGTATAAATGAAGAGAGGTCCATATGATTAGTTCCTGGATTGAGATGATATGAGACAGTATCAATCCCCGAAGGATTAATCATTAAATATCCCTAGCCGAAGTATTATCGAGACTGGACATCGATAATGCGGAATAGGCTAGTATTGGACTTGTGCGCGTTGTGAGGGCACAACGGCATAGTTCTCATATATATAAGTATTGGATACTATGCAAGGCGATAGGAGGTTGTGTTTCACCGATGGTACGGGAAACAGCTTCGCTCTGGATAGACCCCTCGGAATCCCATTGGTATTATGACTATGTGTCTATGGGAGGCCGAATCCCATTAAATAATAATAAATCTATGACACAAGCCATGCAAAGGCTTAGAGTGTCAAACACTCAAATCCATGCATGACAATTGAGTGTAATATACACTATCACCATGCAATGCATTATCAATAAAAATAATGCATATAATGACATGTGTCATGTGGGCCCCACACGTTTCCAAATGAAAAGTGGGCCCACGTGCACTCACGCGCTCGGGTTCGATATTTCCGAAATACCGACTTACGTCGCGACGTTATTTAAATCGAATTTAAATAAATAATCGCGCCTAGCGAAATTATTATTTACGTCGCTATCGAATTAATTCTAAATTAACTCGTATGCCCGAATTAAAATCTAATTTTAATTTCGCGTCGAAATCGAATTTCGATTATTATATCGAATATAATAATTTTATCGATTAATTCCAAATTAATCGTTCTCTCTCTCTAAACAAGGTACTTATCTGAGATAAAGTTTCTCCGCAATTAATCCAAGATTAATTAAGTTCGAATCAAATATCATAGGTGAATCTTCAGGAAGCGACCCAAGAGATCTCGGATATGTTGGCAGTAAATACGGTCGTCGGATAATCCGAACACGCACGTACCTCGTACTACGTTCTTACCGATTCACAAGACAAAGTTGGCTTCTAGCAAAGCGCCATGCCTACCCAATTCTCCAGAAATATTCTTATAGGAATATAAGATCTATATCAAGCGAGTATACCGTAGTATTGCGTACATCGATCCAGTATCGGATGGTCACATGCTAGGCCTGGGGCTGGAGATGTGTCTGCCCCGTACGAAACACTATCGGACATCAAGCAGCTAGGCTCTTTAAATCAGACAATCCTGACCTAGTCATATTGTCCCGACGGTTGCAACCTTTTATAGAGTACTAGTTCTATGTCCTGCGTGATCATCACCTCAATATGTCTGAAGCGATACTTCCATCTTGACATCACATCCAGTACACTACGATTCTCGATACCCAGAAGAAATGTACACAGAACCGGTTAGGGTCCCCAACCACAAAACCAAAGTTTACCGATTGTCGCAAGTACTAGCGATGTAAGTCTCAGGTTAAGACCATATACACCTACCCTGATGCGGCCTCCCATAGACACGCAGACATACTACCAATGGGATTCCGCGGGGTCTATCCAGAGCGAAGCTGTTTTCCGTACCATCGTTAAACCACAACTCCTATTGCACTTGCATAAGTATCCAATACTTAAATATATGAGAACTATGCTGTTGTGCCCTCACAACGTGCACAAGCGCAATACTAGTCTATTCCGCATTATCGATGTCTGATCTCGATAATACTCCGACTAGGGATATTTAATGATTTAAACTTTTATAGATTGATACTGTCTCATATCATCTCAATCCAGTATTAAACATATGGACTTTCGCCATTTATTAATCAAAGTAAATATTATTACAAAACGGAAAAAGGCAATTTCATTATCACATAGTTAATTTTGTACAATAATACAATATCATTTACAAACAGTGACGCTATGGGACATAATGTCTAACAGATGGTACGGAAAACAGCTTCGCTCTGGATAGACCCCGCGGAATCCCATTGGTAGTATGTCTACGTGTCTATGGGAGGCCGCATCAGGGTAGGTGTATATGGTCTTAACCTGAGACTTACATCGCTAGTACTTGCGACAATCGGTAAACTTTGGTTTTGGTGGTTGGGGACCTTAACCGGTTCTGTGTACACCTCTTATGGGTTTATCGAGAATCGTAGTGTACTGGATGTGATGTCGAGATGGAAGTATCACTTCAGACATATGGAGGTGATGATCACGCAGGACACAGAACTAGTACTCTATAAAAGGTTGCAACCGTCGGGACAATATGACCAGGTCAGGATTGTCCGATTAAAGAGACTAGTTGCTTGATGTCCGATATATGTTTCGTACGGGCAGACACATTTCTAGCCCCAGGCCTAACATGTGATCATCCGATACTGGTTCGATATACGCAATACTACGGTATACTACGCTTGATATAGATCTTATATTCCTATAAGAATATTTCTGGAGAATTGGGTAGGCATGGCGCTTTGCTAGAAGCCAACCTTGTCTTGTGAATGGGTAAAAACGTAGTACGAGGTACGTACGTGTTCGGATAATCCGACGACCGTATTTACTGCCAACATATCCGGAGATCTCTTGGGTCGCTTCCCGAAGATTCACCAATGACGTATGATTCAAACTCAATTAATCTTGGATTAATTACGGAGAGACTTTATCTTGGATAAAGTACTATACAAAGAGAGAGAACGATTAATTTGGAATTAATCGTAAAATTATTATATTCGATATAATAATCGAAATTCGATTTCGACGCGAAATTAAAATTAGATTTTAATTCGGGCAAACGAGTTAATTTAGAATTAATTCGTTAGCGACGTAAATAATAATTTCGCTAGGCGCAATTATTTATTTAAATTCGATTTAATTAACGTCGCGACGTAAGTTCGGTATTTCGGAAATATCGAACCCGAACGCGTGAGTGTGCGTGGGCCCACTTTCATTTGGAAACGTGTGGGGCCCACATGACACATGTCATTTTATGCATTATTTAATTGTTAATACATTGCATGGTGATAGTGTACAATACACTCAATGGTTTTGCATGGAGTTTGAGTGTTTGACACTCTAAGCCATTGCATGATTTGTGTCATAAGTTTATTATTAATTTAATAAATATTATGGCATAAATATAAATTGATTTTTTTGTAACAAAAATCATTCAACTCCTCTCTCTCTCACATTGCCGAAACTACATGCAGTTTTGGGCTCTCCATTTCTTCAATTTTGTGGCAAGATTTGAAGAAGTTGTGCATTCAAAATCACAACAAAGGCTAGCACCTTCAAGGGATCATACAAAGGTGTTATGGGAAACTAATCCTTGAGCTTGGGAGGATCAAACAAAGCTTGGAGCTGCACTTTCCACCTTGGCCGAATTCATCACTGCACAAAGGAGAAGTTTTCATTTCATCAACGCATCCGCATTCCGATTTTTGTGAGTATGATTCCGCCATACTTCAATATTGTTCATTCATTTATATATATTTTGTTTGCTCTTGTTGATCTTGGGGCTTGGTTATTTTTTCCAACAATGGTATCATTGAGCTTAAAGAGCATGCAAATATATTAGGATGTTATTTGGGGAAAATTGTATGAAGCATGATTGATGAGTTTGCTTGATTAAATATGCTTAGATGTATGTTATTTAGATTATACATCATCAATTTCATGGAAAATAAATTGGATTAATTTTTCCAACCCAAATGAGGCTTGGCCGAATACATGCAAGCATATGGACTAGATGATTTTTTAATTTTAAGACATTAGATGACTTGAAACAATATGGAATGATGATTTGTAACTCGATTGGATTGAAAACGAAATCGGAACCATTTTAATCACCTTGGCCGAATGCTTGATGGAGGATTAGGGACTTGATTTTTTGATTAAATAATGTTGGACATATATTTAAGATAAAAATATGATTATGGATTAATTTGATATTTTGGGAATATTGATTTAAAGAATTAATCATGATAATACACTTTAATTAATTAAGTTATAAAATTTGGAATTTTAAAATTTGGTTAGTTGGGCTTAATTTTGAATTGGGCCTAAAACTATTATATTTGGACAAAATGGGCTTGGTTGGGCCAAGTAGATTTGGACCATTTGGATTGGATCCAAAATGGGCCTAAATCACACCATTTAAGCCCAAATATAATAAATGGGCTTTTATGTTTAATTGGGCTTTATGGGCTTGATATTGATTTTATGGCATATGAGGGTGATTCCTTATTGGGCTTGGTAATTGGGTTTGACCCATACATTGACCAAAACCCAAGCCTAAAGAAATCAATTGAAAGCCCATCGGACTTTAATTAAACGGACATTAGATGTTAGTTGGGCTTTGAGACCCGATTGTATTAGATTTGGAATCTAAGTTATAAAAGCACAATAAAAGTGTAAATATTTAATTTAGAATTAAATAATAGGATTAGTATTGAATACGACTTAAATTGGATTTAACGAGTAGTTCGATATAATTCGTGAATTCATACTATAAGTATTTATTCTCAAATTGAGTTGGACTCGCGCAAATGCAAACAATTGTTTGAACATTGTATTGTCACCTAATAAAGACTAATTAATTGGATTTGATTGGTTGTATAACATGCCTTGAATGAATGAATGTGGATGTGATGTATGAATAGTGTATATCGGATGGATATTAGAAGGGAAGGGTAATTTTAGAAATTATTGTAAATTTAGAATTTATAAATTGGACCTGCGTGTCCAGCTTTTCTCTTATTGTCTCTTTGTATTCTCTTCTCACCTAATTCCCCTCAATGTAAATGAGGTTTCTCTTATTGTTTTATGTAATTGGGTAAGAGTAGAATAGTGCTAGCGGGGAGAGGAAAGGGAGTGAATTGTTCTAGGAACAAGTTGTTGTTCATATCCATCCGTATATCGCTATTACTTTACTTTACGCGCTTTATGATGTTTTAGAAGCATGCTTAACGGTGTATGATGATGAGACCTAACAAAGATAAATAAATTGGTTGCCAATTACGCGAAAAATCCCTCAAACAATATTAAACGATTTTCCTTCCATTGAATGATTCTTGTTCAAGATCCGAAGTTGGCATTGGTTTGTTTGGCCAAAGTCAAGACCTTTGTCAATCAAGGATGTACTTGAATCATGAGAGTTTTGTTGCATATCGGTGTCTTGTCCAAATCGTGATTTTTATTGGCCAAAGTCAAGATCACTTTTTGTCCAATGACATTGATTACGAAACTTTCCTCGTCAATGGGTCCCGCTTAACTGGAATCATTAGGTTTGTTTTTGGCCAAAGCCAAGGCCTAGATGATTCGGAGGATAGGGTTAGGAAAATGTAATGGATACATTGACATTATACATATGTTTGGGACTTGGATGTCCACCTAACCGGATCTAGGAATTGGATGAGATCCAATTGATCATAGAGATCTACCTAAGTTAAATAGCATACAGCTTTTATTGGCCAAAGTCAAGGTTGTGTGTTATTTAACGGGATCCTAGCCCACTAGGAAATGCGATTTCCCGAGTTCTCCACAAGAGGGTTAGAGACTTGAAGAAAATAGTGGGAGGCTATTATTGAATTTGCAATTTCGTTCAGATACTTAGCCTTACGCGTCTTTCAAAATTATTTCGTCAATATTTTAATAATTAGTTGGACTAATATATTGTTATTATGCTTGTAACAGTTTGACTGTACCCATAACATCGTTGACTTTATAGTTGGACTATAGTTGTCAAGATGACTGGCAAGGGTAATGTCCGCGACATAATCATGGGCGATAATGTCTTCATAGGGACAAACTTTGCCGACTGGGAAATGAACCTCAAGATAGTGCTTGGGGCTGAGAGGGTGCTGTATACTATTCAGAGACCTCTCCCGCCTAAACCCACTGAGCCACTGGAGCTAGAGTTATGGAAGACTCATAGTGACGATTGTGACCAAGCTCAGTCAGTTATGCTAGCTGCAATGACCCAGCATTTCAGACGCCAGAACAGGGACTGGGATCCCTATAACATGATGGCAAGATTGCGTGATCTCCACCGCACCAACAAGCGGATGGAGAGGTATGAGCTAGTAAGGAAATCGTCAGGATGTATTAATCCAAACATGGATCGAATAACCCGCAAACCTCGTTTGTTGGTTATACAAAATCGTCAGGATGTTGTAAGCATCCTCCAAAAGGTTTCCTTTTGAGGAAAGCGATTTTGATCTGCAACTGACACATTTCATAAATGAAATATGCAGTTATCAACAAGCATCTTCAAAATGGATTTACCATGGCAACAGGTAAAAGGTTGAATCGTTATTAACACAATGTTGATAACGATACCTTTCCGTCAAAAGCCCAGCTTTGTACGTTGGTATGTTGCCTTCCATGTATGTCTTCCTTGAAGACGTATAAAGTACCAATAGGCACAATGCCTTGTGGTACAACAACTAGTATCCAAAATAGTTGTTATACATGGAATCCATTTCGGACTCATGGCACTTTGCCATAATAGGGAGTCGATACCTCGTATCACTTCCTCAAAACGTAGTCGGTGGATATACCTTCATAAGATTGACATCTTTATGAGGTTAGATCAGAAACCCATAACCTAGGTTGTTTTCTGACTCTATCCGATCTACTCAGTTCTTGTGTATTCGAAGATTAATGGTACAGTTTCATCATTGATGAACTATTTGTGTTCCATTAAGGACTTCGTGCCTAGAACAGTATTACTCCGATTTTCATCGAGTATTACTATCCTCCCACTGACCACTGCATATCGGTATTCCTCTCAGGAAAAACCGCATGGTGAGCAACAATCACATTGTTCTCATGTGAGATTTACAAGCACTATACTTAAGGTTTCCCTTAGGATAACCTATATAGGCACTGTTCCAATTTGGGTCTTTCAGTTTGGTATCATCCAAACGTTATGCCTGGCATACCCAAATTACTAGAAATGAGAAACCCTGTTTCTTTCCTGTTCATTTCCTTTATGACATCTGTCAAACAGATTTATATGGAACCTTATTCTAAATAAGTTATCGCACTGTTAAAACTTATCCGTTGAAGGAAATGGTAGCTCAGAGCGACTCGTGATAAACCTTATCATGTCCAACAAAATCCGGTTTTAGTTCGGACACCCGTCTAACTGACGTGTCTCGGAGGAGTCCTCATATGAAAGAATACCGTACTCTTCATGTACATAAGAAACTTATTGCTTAAGTATTTTCCATTACGGTCTTACCGTGACGGTATAATACTATAGCCGATCTGTTTTTCTATTTCGTGTCGAACTCTAAAAGTTTCCGATTTGTGTTCTTCAAAAGAAACACATAACCATAACGAGATGCCACATCCGTTTAAGGTCATGAAATATTCATGTTCACATCTAGCCTAGCTAGATATGGGCCCACTTACTTCGCCATGAATAGGGCTAAGAGGTCGGTGGCCCTTATACTATTACCAAGTAAATAGTATTTTAGGTACTTTACCTAATAAACTAGATTCGCAGACCTTATTTGAATAGTCAAATCAGTTCTAGTACCCACTCTTCAAAAGTGTGGATATACGAGTCTCGTTAAATGTGTCCTAGACAACAATGCCACAAATAAGTCTCTATTGATCAAATCAATTTGAGCTATTTATTTGTCATTTTATATGTTTGAGATTTTATTTATATTCAAAATATAAATTCTGTTATTTACATCTAATGTATTTATCTCAGTATCATCTTTATATAATAAAACACTTAGTGTTCTATATATAAAGGTTTTATCCGCAACGGATTAAACAATGATATAGAGATAATGTCTCTAGTCAAACTAGTTACATTATAACAGTTCCTAATTTAAGTACAAACCCGAAGGGTAGTTCCTAAACTTAGGTACCTACGGTCGAAACAGCGACTTTCGTCCCGTTTCCGATTCGCAGAGAAATCTCGGCTTGAAGTCAATATCCAGCTCATAGCGGATTCTGAACATCAATACATATATTTTATGTACCACACTAAGTATTTAAAATCCAATTCAATACTAGTTGTGAACATAACTAAGACAAACATTTTCAAAGTAAGAGCCTTGCCCTTTCTTTAATTCCTTCGTGTCTGCCATATCCAAATGGTAGTCACTTTGGGATATGTCAATTATCTTTTCAATATTTCACAAACCTTTGGCCAAGCCTTGGGTTTCAGAATATCGAAACGATGTGCACCTCGTGCTGCATGCCCAATTGCAAACTTTGACTTTATCTCCTCTAGAATAGTCAATTAATTCTCCAAGAATTATAAATTGCAATTTTAATACTTCTTAAATCTAAAATTTATTTATATGACAAGTATATTAAATTAAGCATTAAAGTCATCATCACATAAATCTTCCAAAGATTTTATGCTCTACTTATTTTGCTTAATTTTGGGCTTAAGGTATAATAAGTTATGTTATCAAATAAAGTAACCTATTATTTATCCCAATTTGAAAATTAAATCATTTAAAATATTTCAATCCCAGATTATATTTTAATATCCAACTTTTCAATTTTATCTTGATTACAATAGTCCAACTATTTAATCAACGATTAGTGGTACTATACATATTATAATGATTATAATAGTCCAACTATATAATCAAATATAATCCAAATTAATTAACCTCAATTACATTGATTACTATAATCCAATTAATAAAATCAACTGTAAACTGAAATTAATTAATTCAATATATTGATTAATATAATCCAATTATATAAATCAAGTATAATACAGTCTAACTGTTTATTAAAACAACAATTTAAATATTAGTCCAACTAACATTTAATATAACGACGAAATAATTTAAATGAGCGCGTATGGCGAGTAATTGAACGAGTATTGCAAATTCAATTCTTGCCTCCCACTATTTTCGTCGAGCCTCTAACCCTCTGTCGAGTACTCGGGAACCGTGTTTCCTAGTGGGCTAGGATCCCGTTAAATATCACACAATCTTGACTTTGGCCAACAAATTGTATGATAATTAACTAGGTAGATCTCGAAGATCAATTGGATCTCATCCAATTCCTAGATCCAGTAGGCGGATATCCAAATCCTAAACATATATCTTATATATGCCAATACATCCAATGTATTACCTAACCTTTTTCCTCTGAATCAACTAAGCCTTGGCTTTGGCACAACAAACCTAGTGATCCCAGTCAAGCGCGACCCATTGACCATGGAAAGTTTCGTAATCAATGTCGATGGACAAGAAGTGGTCTTGACTTTGGCCAACAAACCACAACTTGGACAAGACACCGATATGGAACAAAACTCTCGTGATTCAAACACATCTTTGACGGACAAAGGGCTTGACTTTGGCCAACAACCCAATGCCAATCTCGGATCTTGAGTGAGAATCACTCAATGGAAGGAAAAACACTTGATATTGAGCGAGGGTTTTTTGCGTGCTATTGGCTACCAATTTATTATCTTTGTTAAGGTCTCATCATCATACACCCTTAAACATGCATTCTAACACATAATAAAGCGCATATGAAATAAAATAATAATGATATGCGGATGGATACTTTACATATTGATCCTAGATCAAATCTCTCACTTTCTCTCTCCCGCTAGCACAAATATTTCTTCTAACCTCGTTACACTACACTACACTTCTAAAGAAACCTCATTTACATGGAGGGGAATAGGTGAGAAGAGAATACAAAGAAATAGGAGATAAGGCTGGACTCGCAGGTCCAATTAATAAATCAAATTTATTACAATTTCCAAAATCGCCCCACCCGGCTAATATCCATCCGATATACATTATTCAAACATCACAACCATGTATTCATACAAGCATGTTATCAATCAATCTAATCCAATTAATTAATCTTGATAATTAGTGATCATCCAATGTTCAAACAACGATTTGATTTTGTTCAAGTCAAACTCGTATTGCGAACACGTACTCAAAGTACGATTTCTACGAATTAAATTAAATTACATAATTAAATCCAATTTAATACGCATTTAATTCTAATTCATTATTTAATTCCAAATTAAATATTACACTTTATAAAATAAACCTTTACGACTTAAATTCCAAATTTAATCGTTACGGGTCTCAAAGCCCGATTAATATCCACTATTAATTTAATTAAAGTCCAATGGGCTTTTAATTAATTTCTTGAGGCGTGGACTTTTGGTCAACTCGGGTCAAACCCGCAACCAAAGTCCAATCCGGGAGTTACCCCATAAGTCCATAAATTAATTTAGGCCCATTAGGCCCAATTAAACGTTAAAGGTTCATTAGTCGCATTTGGGCCTTTTGGAACGTTTTTGGGCCTAATTGGATCCAACCAATTTTGGCCTAAACCAACTTTGTACAACAAAGTCCAATAAACCCAATAACAACTTTAAAAGCCCAAATCCAATTTTAAGGCCCAATAATTTAATTTCAAAAATTCCAAATTTTCCAATTAAATTACCTAAAGTGTATAGCATTATTAATTGCCCAAATCAAAGTTTCCAAAACATCAAATTTGTCCAATTAATCATGCTTAACATCAATTAATCATGTCCAATATAATTAAATCAAAATCAAACCCAATTTCATGCTTCAAGTGTCTCGGCATAAGGGGAAAATTATGTCCAAATCACATTCAATCCAATTGAACCAAATTCAACATAAATTCAACATCCCTAAATGATTTCCAAGTCATCCAATGAACAAAAAAATCAAAATCCAAGACAATAGGGCACTTGCCAAATTCGGCCATCACAAGCAAATTGGGGAAAATTGTTCCAAACACTTTTTCATCAAATTGATCTAATCAATCATCAATTAAACAACACATTCAAGCATTCTAAATCATCCAATTCATTAAACATGCTCAAAATCAAGTTACCCAAATTTGTCATGCCCAAAATTTAGGGAAAAATGGATCCAACCAAATTTCATGAAATTGATTATGCACAACATCAATTCAACCTCATTCAAGCATACTATACTAAACAATTTAATCATTTGATGCTCAAATTGAGTTTACCCAAATTAAAGTTTTGGCCAACATAAAGCAAATTGGAGAAAATCAATCCAATTAATTTTTCATCAAATTGATTACATATAATTCTAATTTATTCATATACAAGCATTCTTAAACAAACAATTTGTTAAAATCATGCTTAAATAAAAAAGCCCCAAATTTTGCTCAAGAACCCTAATTCGTTTTATGCAACCAATAGCTCTGATACCATTGTTGAGTTTCAATCAAGTCCCAAGATCATAAATCATGCATAAAAACGAGTTGAATACACATCAAATGAGGTGCGGAATTCATAGTCACAATGATGGGTTTTGATGAAATGAAGAATACAAGCCTTCAAGCCCCCTCCATAAGCTCGCCCAAGGCTTCTCCTTGCTGTGGACTGCTCGGTTTCGGTGGTGGTGCTCTCCTCCATGTTCGGCCATTGAAGACTCCATTGAAGCTCCAAGCTTCAAGCTTTCCAAGCTCACAAATTCGTTTCCCTATCACCATAATATAACCCATGTGTGTGCTAGCACTCTTGTTTTGCAACAAAACACTCTCACTTGCTTCTCTTTCAATTCGGCAGTGACCAAAATGAAGAAGAAGATGAAAATGGCTCTAAGCCGTGAATGAGAGGGAGAAGAAAAGAGGGAAAACGTGAATAGAGAGAGAGAAAAGGTAAATGGTTTTTACTTATATATTTATTTTATTTTCCAAAAATAAAATCAAATACAAAAAGCATTTACATTTACCAAGTACAAAAGTCAAAAAAGCAAAAAGCCTATTAATGCTTTTCCAACAACCATTTACTATTCACATCAAGTCACTTTAATAAAGTGACAACATGTCATGTCACATCACTCAAAATGACAAGTGATTTGACGATTGATGCGACTAGCGATTTGACGCTTGATTTGACTTGCGTGCCGCACTCGAATTCGAAATGCGAATGCGCTCGCAAATAATCCCGGGCTCGGGTTCGCTAATTCCAATTAACGAATTTTCCGTCCCGTCGTAATTAAATGATTACGCCTAGCGAAATCACTATTCACGTCGCTAACGAATTAATTCTAAATTAATTCGTTCGCCCGAATTAAAATCTAATTTTAATTCTGCGTCGAAATCCATTTCGCATAATATATCGAATATATTATTTTATCGATTAATTCCAAATTAATCGTTCTCTCTCTTTAATTAATATTTTATCCCAGATAAAATATCTCTGTAATTAATCCCATATTAATTTTCTCTCTCTTCTAATTAATCCCAGATTAATTAAAGTGAGAGTCATACATCATCGGTGAATCTTCGGGAAGCGACCCATGAGATCCTCAGATATGTTGGCATTAAATTCGGTCGTCGGACTATCCGAACACGTAAGTACCTAGTACTACGTTTGTACCGATTTACAAGACAAGGTTGGCCTCTAGCAAAGCGCCATGCCTACCCAATTCTCCAAAAACATGCTTACATGAATAAGCAATCTATATCAAGCATAGTATACCGTAGTATTGCGTATTTCTGTCCAGTATCGGATGTTCACGTGCTAGGCCTGAGGCTGGAATTGTGTCTGCCCCGTACGAAGCACATATCGGATGTCTGACAACTAGTCTCTATAATCGGATATACATGACCTAGTCATAATATCCCGATAGCTCGAGCATTTAAGAGAACGAGTTCTGTATCCTATGTGACCATCATCTCCATATGACTGGAGTGATACTTCCATCTTAACATCACACCCAACACACTACGATTCTCAATATACCCAGCATTGGCGTACACAGAACCGGTTAAAGCCTTGGACGACCTCAACCAAAGTATATTGATTGTTGCAAGTATTAGCGGTGCAAGTCTCAGGTTAAGACCAAATACACCTACCCTGATTGCAGACTCCCATAGACACATAGTCATACTACCAATGGGATTCCGCAGGAGTCTATCCAGAGCGAAGCTGTTTCCCGTACCATCGGTAAAACGCAACATCCTATTACACTTGCATGAGTATTGTTGAGTTTCAATCAAGTCCCAAGATCATAAATCATGCATAAAAACGAGTTGAATACACATCAAAGGAGGTGCAGAATTCATACTCACATTGATGGGTTTTGATGAAATGAAGAATACAAGCCTTCAAGCTCCCTCCATAAGCTCGCCCAAGGCTTCTCCTTGCTGTGGACTGCTCGGTTTTGGTGGTGGTGCTCTCCTCCATGTTTGGCCATTGAAGACTCCATTGAAGCTCCAAGCTTCAAGCTTTCCAAGCTCACAATTCGTTTCCCTATCACCATAATATAACCCATGTGTGTGCTAGCACTCTTGTTTTGCAACAAAACACTCTCACTTCTTGCTTCTCTTTCAATTCGGCAGTGACCAAAAGAAGAAGAAGATGAAAAATGGCTCTAAGCCGTGAATGAGAGGGAGAAGAAAAGAGGGAAACGTGAATAGAGAGAGAGAAAAGGAAATGGTTTTTACTTATATATTTATTTTATTTTCCAAAATTAAAATCAAATACAAAAAGCATTTACATTTACCAAGTACAAAAGTCAAAAAAAACAAAAGCCTATTATGCTTTTCCAACAACCATTTACTATTCACACATCAAGTCACTTTAATAAAGTGACAACATGTCATGTCACATTACTCAAAATGACAAGTGATTTGACGATTGATGCGACTAGCGATTTGACGCACGATTTGACTTGCGTGCCGCACTCGAATTCGAAATGCGAATGCGCTCGCAAATAATCCCGGGCTCGGGTTCGCTAATTCCAAATTAACGAATTTTCCGTCGCGTCGTAATTAAATGATTACGCCTAGCGAAATCACTATTCACGTCGCTAACGAATTAATTCTAAATTAATTCGTTCGCCCGAATTAAAATTTAATTTTAATTCCGCGTCGAAATCCAATTTATAATAATATATCAAATATATTATTTAATCGATTATTCCAAATTAATCGTTCTCTCTCTTTAATTAATATTTTATCCCAGATAAAATATCTCCGCAATTAATCCCAGATTAATTTTCTCTCTCTTCTAATTAATCCCAGATTAATTAAAGTGCGAGTTATACATCATCGGTGAATCTTCAGGAAGCGACCCATGAGATCTCCGGATATGTTGGCAGTAAATACGGTCGTCGGATTATCCGAACACGTAAGTACCTCGTACTACGTTTATACCGATTTACAAGACAAGGTTGGCTTCTAGCAAAGCGCCATGCCTACCCAATTCTCCAGAAATATTCTTACAGGAATATATAGATCTGTATCAAGCGTAGTATACCGTAGTATTGTGTATATCGGCCCAGTATCGGATAGTCACGTGCTAGGGCTGGGGCTGGATAAGTGTCTGCCCCGTCCGAAGCACATGTCGGATGTCTGGTAACTAGTCTCTATAATCGGATATTCATGACCTGGTCACAATATCCTGATTGGTTGCGCAACACTTAAGAGCACTAGTACCGTATCCAGCATGACATCATCTCCAATATGACTGAAGTGATACTTCCGTCTTGACATCACACCCAATACACTACGACTCTATGATAAACCCAGAAGTGGTGTACGCTGAACCGGTTAAAGCCCTGTACCACCAAGACCAAAGTCTATCGATTATCGTAAGTATTAGCGATGTAAGTCTCAGGTTAAGACCATACACACCTACCCTGATTTCGGCCTCCCATAGACACATAGTCATAATACCAATGGGATTCCGAGGGGTCTATCCAGAGTGAAGCTGTTTCCCGTACCATCGGTGAAACACAACCTCCTATCGCACTTGCATAAGTATCCAATACTTATATATATGAGAACTATGATGTTGTGCCCTCACAACGCGCACAAGTGCAATACTAGCCTATTCCGCATTATCGATGTCCAGTCTCGATAATACTCCGGCTAGGGATATTTAATGATTAATCCTTCGGGGATTGATACTGTCTCATATCATCTCAATCCAGGAACTAATCATATGGACCTCTCTTCATTTATACATTTATGGTGATCTAATCACAAATGATGAGAGTGCAATTTCCTTGTCACATAGTTAATTTGTACAACCACACCATGATCTGTACAAATAGTGACGCTATGGCTCATTTTGTCCAACAAGTATCCTATACCAAAATATATGAGAACTATGTTGTTGTGCCCTCACAACGTGAATAGTGTAATACTAGTCTTTTACGTATTTATCGATGTCCTATCTCGATAATACTCTGACTATGGATATTTAATGATTTATCCTACGTGGACTGATACTGTCTCATATCATTCTCCGTCCAGGAACAAATCATAGGGACCTCTCATCATTTATACATCTAGGTGATCTAATCACAAATGATAAGAGTGCAATCTCCTTTGTCACATAGTTAATTTGTACAACAACACCATGATCTGTACAAATAATGACGCTATGGGTCATAATTGTCCAACAATCGGATCTAGGAATTGGATTGGATCCAATCGATCTTAGAGATCTACCTAGTTAATTATCATACAATTTGTTGGCCAAAGTCAAGATTGTGTGATATTTAACGGGATCCTAGCCCACTAGGAAACACTGTTTCCCGAGTGCTCGACAAAGGGTTAGAGGCTCGCCGAAAAATAGTGAGAGGCAAGAATTGAATTTGCAATATTCGTTGAATTACTCGCCATACACGCTCATAAAAATATCATTCGTCAAATCAATTAAATGTTAGTTGGAGTAATATTTAAATTGTTGTTTTAATAAAGCAGTTGGACTGTATTATAGTTGATTATATAATTGGATTATAGTAATCAATATATTTGAATTAATTAATTTCAATTTACAGTTGATTTTATAATTGGATTATAGTAATCATGTAATGGAGGTTAATTAATTTAAATTATATTTGATTATATAGTTGGACTATAATAATCAATATAATACATAGTACCACAAATCGTTGATTAAATAGTTGGACTATTAGAATCAAGATAAATGAAAGATTAGTGTTTAAAACATAATCCTGGGTGAAAATGTATTTAAACGACTATAACTTTCAAATTGGGAATAATATTTCAAGATGGTCCTGGAAATATAATAAGTTAGTTTATTTGATAAAATAACAAAATAGGCCTAAGTCTGGAGTTAAGCAAATATGTGGAACATGATATTTGGAATATTCATTTAATGATAACTTTAATGCTTAATCCATTATACTTGTCATATAAACTCCTTAATTTCTTTATCAGAACTAAGGATTAGATTCTTAAAGTATGATATTGAAATTGAAGAATCTTCATAAATCTATATTTAGATTTTAGAAGTAAATATTGCAATAATAAACTCTTGGAGAGTTAATGACTGTTCTCAATGAGACAAAGTCAAACTTTCCAATTAGCAAGTAGCGCTAGACGTACCATACTTCGATATTCTAGAAACCCGAGGCTTGGCCAAAGGCTTCTGGAATATGAAAAAGGCAAAGGCAAAATCATTATAATCTTCTGGGAAGATAAATGACATATCCCAAGAAGGAATTGAAGACGAGCAAGGTTCTGACTTCAAATATGTCAGTCATCAATATGTTCACTACTAGTATTAAAATTAGATTTTAGATACCCAAAAAAATATGTACTGATGTTCAGAATCTGGTATGAGCAGGATACTGACTTCTATTGAGATTAATCTGCGAATTGAAAACGGGACAAAAATCGTTGTTTTAACCGTAGATACCTAAGTTTAGGAACTACCCTTTGGGTGTGTACCTAAATTAGGAAACTTTTATAATGTAACTAGTTTGACTAGAAACATTATCTTTATATCATTGTTTAACTCGCTGCAGGTGAACCTTTATATTTTAGAACACTAAAGTGTTTCATCATATAAAGATGATATTAAGATAAACAACATTAGATGTGAATAACAATATTTATATTTTGAATATAAATAAAATATCAAACATATAATATGACAAATAAATAGCTCAAACTGATTTGATCAGGAGAAACTTAAAAGTGGCATTGTTGTCCGGGACACAATCAAACAAGAATCATATATCCACACTTTCGAAGAGTGGGTATTAGGACATATTTGATTCCATTCAAATAAAGTCTACGAATCTAGTTTATTGGGCAATGTGCCTAAAACACTATTTACTTGGTAAAAGTGTAAATGCCACCGACCTGTTAGCCCTAGTTCATAGTGAAGCAAGTGGGCCCATGTCTAGCTAGGCTAGATTTGGATATGAATATTTCATGACCTGTACAGATGTGGCATCGCGTTATGGTTATGTGTTTCTTTTGAAGAACACAAATCGTAAACTCTTATAGTTTCGACACGAAATAGACATACAGATCGGCTATAGTATTATACCGTCACGGTAAGACCGTAATGGAAAATACTTAAGCAATACATTTCTCGTATACTTGAAAGAGTAAAGTATTCTTTCAAAGAGGACTCCTCCCGGAACACGTCAATTTGACGGTGTATCTGAACTCAGTAACCGAATTTTGTTAGACATGATTAGGTTAATCAAGAGTCGCTCTGAGCTACCATTTCCTTCAACGGATAAACATTAACAGTGCAGAACTTATTTAGAATAAGGTTCCATTAAAATCTGTTTGACAGATTTCATATTAGATATGAACGGGAAAGAAACCAGGTTTCACATTCCTGAAAATTTGGGTATGCCAGGCATATGTTTGGATAATACCAAACTAGAACCCAAATTGGATAAGTGCCAAAAATGTTGGTTATCCTAGGGATACCACAAGTATCGTACTTATACATCTCACCAGAGAACAATTAGATTGTTGCTCACCATGCGGTTTTCCTAAGAGGAATACCGATAAGCAGTGGTAAGTTGGAGGATAGTAAAACTCGATGAAAATCATAGTAATACTATTCATGGCAACGATTCGTAATGGAACACAAATAGTTCATCAAGGATGAAACTAAACCAATAATCTTCGAATACACAAGAACCGCGTATGTCGGAGAGATTCAGAAAACAACTTGGGATATGGGTTTCTGATCTCACCTCGTAAAGATGTCTATCTTTTGAGGTATACCAACTGACTACGTATGAGGAAGTGATACAAGGTATCGACTCCATATTATGACAAAGTGGCATGATATCCGAAATGGATTTAATATATATAAACAAGTTTGGACACTAGTTGATGTACCGCAAGGCATTGTGCCCACTGGTACTTTATAAGTCTTCAAGGAAGACATACATGGAAGGCAACAGACCAACGTATAAAGCTAGGCTTTTAGTGGAAATGTATCGTTATCAACATTGTGTTGATTTCGATTCACCTTTTAACTGTTGCCATGATGAATCCAATTGGATAATGCTTGCTAATGCGGCATGTTTCATAGATGAAATTGATGAGTGGTATTTATATCACTATTTCCCACTCATTTATCCTAATATTTTGTATAGTTTCTTGTGTCTTGTGAATATTTTGATGTGTTTTGTGTTATTTTGTAGATAAATAAAGTTTCAGGACATTCTGGAGGTGATTTGGAGCAAAACAGGAAAAATTGGCAAAAAGGGCATTTTGGTAAAAATTCCGCGTCGCGACGCCCAAGTCATCCGCGTCGCGACGCCTAACGTGCACCATATCTGCTAACGTGCTCTGGGTCAACAGATCAGAATTTGAGAAGTTTAACTTTGCTAAAATGCGACGTGCCACGTGTCACCATCACAGCCGAGCTGCTAATGTGCGCCGTGCCACGTGTCATCATCCTACGGTGCCGACACTCACAATTGCCACGTGTCATCCATGTCATCGCCACGTCATTGGTCAATGAGTCAACTATGCCATGCGTCGTGCCACATCAGCTGGTCAACCGAGTCAACATGCCACGTCATCATCAGCTAATCACGCCATGACACGTGTCGCAATCCTATGGTGCCGACAATTGATCTCTGTCGCCTTGCCATGTCAGCGCCATGTCATCTCAATAATTGAAGTCTTAGCCGCCACGCCACGTGTCGCCTTATCCTCTTATCCGAATCGCAACCTGTCAAGCCGTCATTGTGCCACGCATCACTGTTTCAGCGTAGCGACGCCAAAAGACTTGGCGTCGCGACGCCAGATGCCCATCTGCACCTATAAATTCAGCTTCGAATTTCAGAATTGAATGTACCTTCCTCTCTTTTTAATTCTTTCTAAAGAGAGAGTTTCTCTCTCTAGAGTCTTTAGTTTTTTTTTAGTTTTTTTTTTTTAGTTTTTAGTTTTGTAAATAATTTTAATTACATTTTGTAATAATAGTAATTTAATTTTACTTTTTATTATTTACATTTTTCACTATTCACTATGAATAGGTAACTTCCCCAGCTAGGGTGAAAGGTAATTCTTTTACTGTTACTATTTAGATTAATCTCCCTTAAAAATAATATATTCACTATTTAAAATACTGACTTAAAAAGGATACCGCTATATTGGCCGGTTGGTAATTTAATTTTAATCTGGTTTAAACCTGACTAATCAAGGATACCGCCAGATTGGTCGGTTGGTAATTTAATTTTTGTTCCGCCTTTATGGCTGGTTGGACTTAATTTGACTTAATCAGGATACCGCCAGACTGGTCGGTTGGTAATATTATCACAAGTTTATATATTATTTTATGGGAGATATCTAAATTAGTTGTAGTAAAAGTAATTCCTTTTACCTTAGCATTTTATTGTAATTTACTTTTCAGCTTTTACTTTATGTCTTTTACTTTTATGTTTTTACTAGCCCTAGTTATGCGTTAGTTATCTGGGGTTGTGATGAATTTTAATATCACCGGTTTATAAGGGGTTATTTTATAGTTTGGGTAATTTAAAGGTTTACTTATTAAGTCTTAAGCTTAATGCTTCTTGTTGTCTGATCTCCAATAAGATTGATGTGGTAAATCTAAAATGAACTAGACATAGGGATTTTAGGTTTCAGCCTTAGACTTAATAGCCCACGATCTTCCTTGAGGATAGATAACCCTTTATTAGATTTCCTTACAGGATAGGAATATACCTGTTGGGCGGGGGTAGCCATAATTGGAACTTAAACTTAATGAATTCAGATAATTTGGTTGACATAGACATATGGTTCAATTGGGTTACACTGGGTATTTGTGTCTGACCATCGACAGAGGCTTACACATAATTTAGTGTTCCAGGTTAATAAATCAATATATTACCCAACTTTAAGATAACCACTTCATCTTTAAAATGATATTAAAAGAAATCACAACCTTAGATCTTTGTGTCTTTTATTTTCCTTAGTATTTTCTTTTATCTTTTTATTTATTTATTTAGCAAATCTACAATCAACCAAATCAATCAAGCAATCAATTCCATTCTCCCTTTAATTAGATATTTGTAAATAAATAGATTCAATAATTAATAACAATAGTAGGAATTAAGTCCTCGTGGGATCGATATTTTTATACTACTTGAACGATACGTGCGCTTGCGTTATACGTGTGTGTTTACGCCGGTCAAGTTTTTGGCGCCGTTGTCGGGGACTTATATTTCTTGAGTTGTTAATTTTGAAGCTATCTAATTTACTTGTATCTAATTTTCTTTATATTTGTAATTTTTATTTCTTTCTTTTGTTTCCAGGTGATTAAAAATGGAACATTATTGGGAGATTGAAAGATCAAGAGCTTTACAAGAAGATACACCCCAAATCTGGGAGCAACAGTCCGGTTTTCTGAGGCCTGTTGTACAGCCCAACGACTATCACTAGATGCAAGAACCAAAAAATACTACATTTGCTCAACAGAACGCAATGTGGAGATGTGACATATGTAATAGTAACCACCCAAGTGATTATTGCGAGTACAACTACAATTCATGGTGGCAGAACTATCAGAATCATTCATGGTACGAAGAACCAACATATTTCACAGAACCACATCTTCCATCTTATCCACCATCTATCTTTGATCTTCATCAAGAACCAGAACCATCCGAAGAAGATCAATTGATTCACTTGTTCAAGGAACATGCAGCTCGATTTGATGCACAAATTCAGAGTAACGCAGAATCCATACAGAGAATGACAGATCAAATGAGACAATTCATAGAAAACCAGAACTACATACTTCAAGAACCAGTTTCAGATGACACTTATGAAACCTTCGAGTACCAATCATTTCACAATGACACTTCAACAGAGGAGGAGGCTGAGCAGTATCAACAACCAGAGGAGGTATCAGTTCAGGAGCCCGAACCGGCATAGTCTCGATTTGATTTCTATTATTCAGATTCTGACGAGGATGAAGCTGAAATATTTGTACCAACTGCATCAAAAATTGAGGATGAAATTCTGTATCCTCAAAAAGAAGATCTTGGAGATTGCATTGCACACATGTTTGAAGAAGATCTACCCGAGCCAATCAATTCACCCGAATCAGAGGATGAAGACCTAATGTCTGACTCATCTTTTCATTCTCAGGTGGAGCATGAAGCAGAGTAAATTGATGAGCAAATGACAGAACTTAATAAAGATCCAGAGCATTCAAGAGAAACATCGTTGTTTTGGGAAATACAAATCAAAGATATCAACCAGAAGCTTGACAAAATGGAATTTCCATTCCAAGTCAAGCACCATACGAGGCCCCCTAATTTTCTTTCTTTCTTTTCAGGAACCACTGGAGCAACAAAGATTAAAAAGGTGGCACGAGCACTGAATGGGACAAAACTCTTTTTGCCACATTACCGTTGGAAGAGACCCTTCAAAAGCAACGCTCACGGGAGTGTCTTTAATCGGACATCCAAAATGACATTGAAACCTCATTAACAGATGAATTTCAGTCACGTCTGGCTGAAGACGAAAAATTTAGCGCTAGCAGGGAGGCAACCCATGCAATTTGTTGTAATTTGTTTTCATATTTTGTGTGAACTTTTTAATTTTGTGTGTTAGTTTTACAGGAAAAATAAAAACGGAATTTTTCAGGACAAAGCAAGCCAGTGCAAGCGGGATTTTCATAAAATAAAAATTTGACAAAATCACGAAGATACAAAGTCAATCAGGAGTTTCCACTCCTGAGACGTATCTCAAACATATTTCGAAACAAGTTAATTTTTGTTTATTTCCTTTTAAATTATTTAATTTGTAAATTCTCCTTAACACTAACTAAAATGGATTTTCTTATGCTCAGTTGGCAGGTATTATCAACATACATGGAAACATACGGACATGAACTAAAATTGAAAAGTTTGTAATATTCGGTGCTCTAGTTTAATTGGAGGAAACATCTCAAAAAGCAGTGGAGTAAAAAAAAAAAAAAAACTTCTAAGATCCGAGTTATTAAGTCTGTAAGGGTGTTTTAACACCTAGTGCCCTAAAACCAACTGGTTTGGGAGTCACTGGCCCAAAGCTCGCTACATGTATCAAAGATGCTGCAAAAAAATATATACATCTGAAGTCTGAGTAATTAAGTCCGTAGGGGTGTCTTAACACCTGGTGCCCTAAAGCCAACTGGTTTGGGAGTCACCGACCTAAAGCTCGTTACATAGATGGAAGATATTGTATATAAATAAAAAATAGAGAAAAATCAAAGAAAAAATCAGAAAAATGAGAAAAAAATTATTCCATTGCTACAAAAAGGTGTGAAATCTGATAGAACTTTAGTACAAAAATATTACTCTCTTATCAACTGCACTTATGACTGCTGTGGGCAAAAATGAGTTGTTTAATATTACGTTGGCTGTGTTTATGAAGAATGGTAAAAAATGATCGGAGAATTTACTTATTTGGTAATTTAGAATGAAACAAAACAACTAGTAACTTGGAGTAGAATTTTCACCTGATTAGTTACTAACTTCTTTATTCTCTTTTCGCTTGTCTTTTTGCTTTTGTGTGCATTAGTTTTATTACCTTTTTACTTTTGTAAAATGTTTGTAGGTATCATTGTTGTAAACCCTCACGAGACTACAACTCGTCCACTAGGGACATCTAGGGGTTTAAAGGCTTGTTGCATATGCTAAATGCAATCGTGATCCCTAAGAAAGTGGCTTAGTTAATTTTATTTTCATGTTATTTTATTCAATGTTTTGCTCGAGGACTAGCAAAATGTTAGGTTTGGGGGTGTGATGAGTGGTATTTATATCACTATTTCCCACTCATTTATCCTAATTTTTTATATAGTTTCTTGAGTCTTGTGAATATTTTGATGTGTTTTGTGCTATTTTGTAGATAAATAAAGTTTCAGGACATTCTG
This sequence comes from Zanthoxylum bungeanum, assembly GCA_019454045.1. Lineage (NCBI taxonomy): Eukaryota > Viridiplantae > Streptophyta > Magnoliopsida > Sapindales > Rutaceae > Zanthoxylum > Zanthoxylum bungeanum. Next base: position 38,391 of record SKCR01030523.1, read on the forward strand.
GAGGTGATTTGGAGCAAAATAGGAAAAATTGGCAAAAAGGGCATTTTGGTAAAAAATCCGCGTCGAGACGCCCTAGTCATCCGCGTTGCGACGCCTAACGTGCACCATATCTGCTAACGTGCGCCGGGTCAACGGATCAGAATTTGAGAAGTTTGACTTTGCTAAAATGCGCCGTGCCACGTGTCACCATCACAGCCGAGCTGCTAATGTGCGCCGTGCCACGTGTCATCATCCTACTGTTGGACAAAATGACCCATAGCGTCACTATTTGTACAGATCACGGTGTTGTTGTACAAATTAACTATGTGACAAGGAAATTACACTCTCATCATTTGTGATTAGATCACCATAAATGTATAAATGAAGAGAGGTACATATGATTAGTTCCTGGATTGAGAATGATATGAGACAGTATCAATCCCTGAAGGATTAATCATTAAATATCCCTAGCCGGAGTATTATCGAGACAGGACATCGATAATACGAAATAGGCTAGTATTGCACTTGTGCGCGTTGTGAGGGCACAACAGCATAGTTCTCATATATAAGTATTAGATACTTATGCAAGTGCGATAGGAGGTCGTGTTTCACCGATGGTACGGGAAACAGCTTCGCTCTGGATAGACCCTTCGGAATCCCATTGGTATTATGACTATGTGTCTATGGGAGGCCGAAATCAAGGTAGGTGTGTAAAGTCTTAACCTGAGACTTACATCGCTAATACTTACGATAATCGATAGACTTTAGTCTTGGTGGTACAGGGCTTTAACCGGTTCTGCGTACACCACTTCTGGGTTTATCAGAGAGTCGTAGTGTATTGGGTGTGATGTCAAGACGGAAGTATCACTTCAGTCTTAGTGGAGATGATGTCACGCAGGATACGGTATTAGTGCTCTTAAGTGTTGCGCAACCATCGGGATATTATGACTAGGTCATGCATATCCGATTATAGAGACTAGTTACCAGACATCCGACATGTGCTTCGGACGGGGCAGACACTTATCCAGCCACAGCCCTAGCACGTGACTATCCGATACTGGGCCGATATACACAATACTACGGTATACTACGCTTGATACAGATCTATATATTCCTGTAAGAATATTTCTGGAGAATTGGGTAGGCATGGCGCTTTGCTAGAAGCCAACCTTGTCTTGTAAATCGGTATAAACGTAGTACGAGGTACTTACGTTTTCGGATAATCCGACGACCGTATTTACTGCCAACATATCCGGAGATCTCATGGGTCGCTTCCTGAAGATTCACCGATGATGTATAACTCGCACTTAATTAATCTAGGATTAATTAGAAGAGAGAGAAAATTAATATGGGATTAATTACGGAGATATTTTATCTGGGATAAAATATTAATTAAAGAGAGATAACGATTAATTTGGAATTAATCGATAAAATAATATATTTGATATATTATTAGAAATTGGATTTCGACGCGGAATTAAAATTAGATTTTAATTCGGGCGAACGAATTAATTTAGAATTAATTCGTTAGCGACGTGAATAGTGATTTCGCTAGGCGTAATCATTTAATTACGACGCGACGAAAAATTCGTTAATTTGGAATTAGCGAACCCGAGCCCGGGATTATTTACGAGCGCATTCGCATTTCAAATTCGAGTGCGGCACGCAAGTCAAATCGTGCGTCAAATCGCTAGTCACATCAAGCGTCAAATCAAATGTCACTTTGAGTGATATGACATGTTGTCACTTGATTTGAGTGATTGATGTAGAAGTTGAAAAAGCAACATTTGCTTTTTACTTTTTGACTTTTGAATTAAAGTAATATATATGTTTTATTTAATTTACTTGGTAAATATAATAAACATATATATAAAGCTTTATCTTCTCTCTCTCACATGCAAGACATACGGTCTTCTTCTTTTCCCTCTCTTTTCTTCTCCCTCTCATTCACGACTTCACTGCCGATTTCTTCTCCAAAAATTTCTGGTTTGACCGAAATTTTGAGAAGCAAATGAAGAAGAGTAGTGCTAGCACACACATGGGTTATATTATGGTGATAGGGAAATGAATTTGTGAGCTTGGAAAGCTTGAAGCTTTGAGCTACCATGGAGTCTTTCATGGCCGATTATTGGAGCCTCAAAACAGCCCCAACCGAGCAGTCCACTGCATGAGGAAGCTATTGCCGAGCTTGGAGGGAGGCAAAAACGCAACTTGTTCTTCATTTCATCCAAACCCGTTCAATGTGAGTTTATTCCGCACCTCCTTTGATGTGTATTCACTCGTTTTTATGCATGATTTATGATCTTGGGACTTGATTGAAACTCAACAATGGTATCTTGAGCTATTGGTTGCATAAAACGAATTAGGGTTCTTGAGCAAAATTTGGGGCTTTTTGATTTAAGCATGATTTTAACAAATTATTTGTTTAAGAATGCTTGTATATGAATAAATTAGAGTTATATGTAATCAATTTGATGAAAAATTAATTGGATTGATTTTCCCCAATTTGCTTAATGTTGGCCAAAACTTTAATTTGGGTAAACTCAATTTGAGCATCAAATGATTAAATTGTTTAGTATAGTATGCTTGAATGAGGTTGAATTGATGTTGTGCATAATCAATTTCATGAAATTGGTTGGATCCATTTTTCCCTAAATTTTGGGCATGACAAATTGGGTAAACTTGATTTTGAGCATGTTTAATGAAATTGGATGATTTAGAATGCTTAAATGTTGTTTAATTGATGATTGATTAGATCAATTTGATGAAAAGTGTTTGGAACAATTTTTCCCCAATTTGTTTGTGATGGCCGAATTTGGCAAGTGCCCTAATGTCTTGGATTTTTTATTTTTGTTCATTGGATGACTTGGAAATCATTTGGGGATGTTGAATTTATGTTTAATTTGGTTCAATTGGATTGAATGTGATTTGGACATAATTTTCCCCTTATGGCCGAGACACTTGAAGCATGAAATTGGGTTTGATTTTGATTTAATTATGTTGGACATGATTAATTGATGTTAAGCATGATTAATTGGACAAATTTGATGTTTTGGAAACTTTGATTTGGGCAATTAATAATGCTATACACTTTAGGTAATTTAATTGGAAAATTTGGAATTTTTGGATTTAAATTATTGGGCTTAAAATTGGATTTGGGCTTTCAAAGTTGTTATTGGGTTTATTGGACTTTGTTGTACAAAGTTGGTTTAGGCCAAAATTGGTTGGATCCAATTAGGCCCAAAACCGCTTCCAAAAGGCCCAAATGCGACTAATGAACCTTTAACATTTAATTGGGCCTAATGGGCCTAAATTAATTTATGGGCTTATGGGGTAACTCCCGGATTGGACTTTGGTTGCGGGTTTGACCCAAGTTGACCAAAAGTCCACGCCTCAAGAAATTAATTAAAAGCCCATTAGACTTAATTAAATTAATATTGGATATTAATCGGGCTTTGAGACCCGAAACGATTAAATTTGGAATTTAAGTCGTAAAGGTTTATTTTATAAAGTGTAATATTTAATTTGGAATTAAATAATGAATTAGAATTAAATATGTATTAAATTGGATTTAATCATGCAATTTAATTTTATTTGAGAAATCGTACTTTGAGTACGTGTTCGCAATACGAGTTTGACTCGAACAAAATCAAATCTTTGTTTGAACATTGGATGATCACTAATTATCAGATTAATTAATTTGATTAGATTGATTGATAACATGCTTGTATGAATACATGGTTGTGATGCTTGAATAATGTATATCGGATGGATATTAGTCGGGTGGGGCAATTTTAGAAATTGTTGTAATAAATTTGATTTATCAATTGGACCTGCGAGTCCAGCCTTATCTCCTATTTCTTTGTTCTCTTCTCATATATTCCCCTCATGTAAATGAGGTTTCTTTAGAAGTGTAGTGTAACGGGTAGAAGTAAATACATGTGCTAGCGAGGAGAGAGAATGAGAGATTTGATCTAGGATCAATGTGTAAAATATTCATCCGCATATCATTATTATTTTATCACATGCGCTTTATTATGTCTTTAGAATGCATGTTTTAGGGTGTAAGATGATGAGACCTTAACAAAGATAATAAATTGTTTGCCAATTTGCACGCGAAAAACCCTCGTTAAATATCAAGCGTTTATTTTCCTTCCATGAGTGATTCTTACTCAAGATCCGAGATTGGCAGGGTTTGTTGGCCAAAGTCAAGCCCTTGTCCGTCGAAGATGTGTTTTAATCACGAGGCTTTGTTCCATATCGGTGTCGTGTCCAAGTTGTGGTTTGTTGGCCAAAGTCAAGACCACTTCTTGTCCATTGACATTGATTACGAAGCTTCCATGTCAATGGGTCCGCGCTTGACTGGGATCACTAGTTTGTTGTGCCAAAGCCAAGGCCTAGTTGATTCAGAGGAAAAAGGTTAGGGTATACATTCGATGTATAGGCATATATGAGATATATGTTTGGGACTTGGATGTCCACCTACTGGATCTAGGAATTGGATTGGATCCAATTGATCTTAGAGATCTACCTAGTTAATTATCATACAATTTGTTGGCCAAAGTCAAGATTGTGTGATATTTAACGGGATCCTAGCCCACTAGGAAACACGGTTTCCTGAGTACTCGACAGAGGGTTAGAGGCTCGCCGAAAAATAGTGGGAGGCAAGAATTGAATTTGCAATATTCGTTCAATTACTCGCCATACGCGCTCATTTAAATTATTTCGTCATTAGATAAATGTTAGATGACTAATTTAAATTGTTGTTTTAATAAACAGTTGGACTGTATTATACTTGATTATATATAATTGGATTATATTAATCAATATATTTGAATTAATTAATTTCAGTTTACAGTTGATTTTATAATTGGATTATAGTAATCAATGTAATTGAGGTTAATTAATTTGGATTATATTTGATTATATAGTTGGACTATTATAATCATTATAATATATATAGTACCACTAATCGTTGATTAAATAGTTGGACTATTGTAATCAAGATAAAATTGAAAAGTTGGATATTTAAAATATAATCTGGGATAAAATATTTTAAATGATTTATTTTCAAATTGGGAATAAATAATAGGTTACTTTATTTGATAAAATAACTTATTATACCTCAAGCCCAAAATTAAGCAAAATAAGTAAAGCATAAAATCTTTGGAAGATTTATGTGATGATGACTTTAATGCTTAATTTGATATACTTGTCATAAATCTAATTTTAGATTTAAGAAGTATTAAAATTGCAATTTATAATTCTTGGAGAATTAATTGACTATTCTAGATGAGATAAAGTCAAAGTTTGCAATTGGGCATGTAGCACGAGGTGCACATCGTTTCGATATTCCGAAACCCAAGGCTTGGCCAAAGGTTTGTGAAATATTGAAAAGATAATTGACATATCCCAAAGTGACTACCATTTGGATATGGAAGACACGAAGGAATTAAAGAAAGGGCAAGGCTCTTACTTTGAAAATGTTTGTCTTAGTTATGTTCACAACTAGTATTGATATTGGATTTTAAATACTTAGTGTGGTACATAAAATATATGTATTGATGTTCAGAATCCGCTATGAGCTGGATACTGACTTCAAGCCGAGATTTCTCTGCGAATCGGAAACGGGACGAAAGTCGCTGTTTCGACCGTAGGTACCTAAGTTTAGGAACTACCCTTCGGGTGTGTACTTAAATTAGGAACTGTTATAATGTAACTAGTTTGACTAGAGACATTATCTCTATATCAGTGTTTAATCCGTTGCGGATAAAACCTTTATATTATAGAACACTAAGTGTTTTATTATATAAAGATGATACTGAGATAAATACATTAGATGTAAATAACAGAATTTATATTTTGAATATAAATAAAATCTCAAACATATAAAATGACAAATAAATAGCTTAAATGATTTGATCAATAGAGACTTATTGTGGCATTGTTGTCTATGACACAATTTAACGAGACTCGTATATCCACACTTTTGAAGAGTGGGTACTAGGACTGATTTGACTATTCAAATAAGGTCTGCGAATCTAGTTTATTAGGTAAAGTACCTAAAATACTATTTACTTGGTAATAGTATAAGTGCCACCGATCTGTTAGCCCTATTCATGGTGAAGTTAGTGGCCCATATCTAGCTAGGCTAGATGTGAACATGAATATTTCATGACCTTAAACGGATGTGGCATCACGTTATGGTTATGTGTTTCTTTTGAAGAACACAAATCGGAAACTTTTAGAGTTTCGACACGAAATAGACAAACAGATCGGCTATAGTATTATACCGTCACAGTAGACTGTAATAGAAAATACTTAAGCAATAAGTTTCTTATATACTTGAAAGAGTATAGTATTCTTTCAAATGAGGACTCCTCCCGGAACACGTCAAAGTGACGGTGTGTCCGAACGGATTAACCGAATCATGTTAGACATGATAAGGCTAATCATGAGTCGCTCTGAGCTACCATTTCCTTCAACGGATAAGTTTTAACAGTGCAATAACTTAATTAGAATAAGGTTCCATATAAATCTATTTGACAGATGTCATATAGGATATGAACAGGGAAGAAACGAGGTTTCTCATTCCTGGTAATTTGGGTATGCCAGGCATAACATTTGGATGATACCAAACTAAGGACCCAAATTGGATAAGTGCCAATATAGGTTATCCTAAGGGAAACCATAAGTATAGTACTTATAAATCTCACATGAGAACAATGTGATTGTTGCTCACCATGCGGTTTCCTGAGAGGAATACCGATATGCAGTGGTCAGTGGGAGGATAGTGATACTCGATGAAAATCGGAGTAATACTGTTCAAGGCACGAAGTCCTTAATGGAACACAAATAGTTCATCAATGATGAATCTGTACCATTAATCTTCGAATACACAAGAACTGAGTAGATCGGATAGAGTCAGAAAACAACCTAGGGTATGGGTTTCTGATCTAACCTCATAAAGATGTCAATCTTATGAAGGTATACCAACCGACTACGTTTTGAGGAAGTGATACAAGGTATCGACTCCCTATTATGGCAAAGTACCATGAGTCCGGAATGGATTCCATGTTTAACAACTATTTTAGATACTAGTTGTTGTACCACAAGGCATTGTGACTATGGTACATTAAATGTCTTCAGGGAAGACATACATGGAAGGAAACATACCAACGTACAAAGCCGGGCTTTTGACGGAAATGTATCGTTATCAACATTGTGTTAATAACGGTTCAACCTTTTACCTGTTGCCATGGTAAATCCATTTTGAAGATGCTTATTGATAACTGCGTATTTCATTTATGAAATGTGTCAGTTATAGATCAAAATCACTTCCCTGAAAAGGAAACCTTTTGGAGGATGCTTACAACATCCTGACGATTTTGTATAACCGACAAACAAGGTTTGCGGGTTATTCGATCCATGTTTGGATTGAAACGAGCATAAGGTTCTTGGAACTGACGTTTTGAAATAATCATAATGGTTTATGATTTGACTCAAAACGAAATAATTCTTGTGTATATAAGAAAGTTAGTGGGAGAGGGCACTGACAATGAAATTCCCATAAAGCAATTGGTGAAAGCTTGGCTTTCATAGATATTCTTTCATAAGAAATTCTCCGTAGAATTCTGGGGAGTAACAACCTTTATTCGAGGAATAAAAATCTACTGGGATAGATTTGGAGTTGGTTAACACTCTCTGGAAATTGTACATTTAAAATGTACTTGATTTGGTGTCTCATACGCTTCGAGCATATGGAGTCACAATCGGGTCAATCCAAGTGATAGTCACTGGATTGAAGATTAAGAACATCTGTTAGTATCTGAGAAAACTAAAGATGTTGTCTTAAACTATGGAGATGGAGAACTTGAAGTGACTGGGATCACTGCTGCAAGTTTCCAAACGGTAAATACTGCGGTACTATAAAGTAAAAATAGATTTTAATTCGGGCGAACGAATTAATTTAGAATTAATTCGTTAGCGACGTGAATAGTGATTTCGCTAGGCGTAATCATTTAATTACGACGCAACGGAAAATTCGTTAATTTGGAATTAGCGAACCCGAGCCCGGGATTATTTACGAGCGCATTCGCATTTCGAATTCGAGTGCGGCACGCAAGTCAAATCGTGCGTCAAATCGCTAGTCACATCAAGCGTCAAATCAAATGTCACTTTGAGTGATATGACATGTTGTCACTTGATTTGAGTGATTGATGTAGAAGTTGAAAAAGCAACATTTGCTTTTTACTTTTTGACTTTTGAATTAAAGTAATAAATATGTTTTATTTAATTTACTTGGTAAATATAATAAACATATATATTAAAGCTTTATCTTCTCTCTCTCACATGCAAGACATACGGTCTTCTTCTTTTCCCTCTCTTTTCTTCTCCCTCTCATTCACGGCTTCACTGCCGATTTCTTCTCCAAAAATTTCTGGTTTGACCGAAATTTTGAGAAGCAAATGAAGAAGAGTAGTGCTAGCACACACATGGGTTATATTTGATGTGTATTCACTCGTTTTTATGCATGATTTATGATCTTGGGACTTGATTGAAACTCAACACCTACGGTGCCGACACTCACAATTGCCACGTGTCATCCATGTCATCACCACGTCATTGGTCAACGAGTCAACTATGCCACGCGTCGTGCCACATCATCGTCCACATCAGCTGGTCAACCGAGTCAACATGCCACGTCATCATCAGCTAATCACGCTGTGACACGTGTCGCAATCCTATGGTGCCGACAATTGATCTCAGCCGCCTTGCCATGTCAGCGCCACGTCATCTCAATAATTGAAGTCTTAGCCGCCACGCCACGTGTCGCCTTATCCTCTTATCCGAATCGCAACCTGTCAAGCCGTCATTGTGCCACGCATCACTGTTTCAGCGTAGCGACGCCAAAAGACTTGGCGTCGCGACGCCAGATGCCCATCTGCACCTATAAACTCAGCTTCGAATTTCAGAATTGAATGTACCTTCCTCTCTTTTTAATTCTTTCTAAAGAGAGAGTTTCTCTCTCTAGAGTCTTTAGTTTTTTTTTTTAGTTTTTTTTTTTTTAGTTTTTAGTTTTGTAAATAATTTTAATTACATTTTGTAATAATAGTAATTTAATTTTTACTTTTTATTATTTACAGTTTTCACTATTCACTATGAATATGTAACTTCCCCAGCTAGGGTGAAAGGTAATTCTTTTACTGTTACTATTTAGATTAATCTCCCTTAAAAATAATATATTCACTATTTAAAATACTGACTTAAAAAGGATACCGCTATATTGGCCGGTTGGTAATTTAATTTTAATCTGGTTTAAACCTGACTAATCAAGGATACCGCCAGATTGGTCGGTTGGTAATTTAATTTTTGTTCTGCCTTTATGGCTGGTTGGACTTAATTTGACTTAATCAGGATACCGCCAGACTGGTCGGTTGGTAATATTATCACAAGTTTATATATTATTTTATGGGAGATATCTAAATTAGTAGTAGTAAAAGTAATTCCTTTTACCTTAGCATTTTATTGTAATTTACTTTTCAGCTTTTACTTTATGTCTTTTACTTTTATGTTTTTACTAGCCCTAGTTATGCGTTAGTTATCTGGGGTTGTGATGAATTTTAATATCACCGGTTTATAAGGGGTTATTTTATAGTTTGGGTAATTTAAAGGTTTACTTATTAAGTCTTAAGCTTAATGCTTCTTGTTGTCTGATCTCCATTAAGATTGATGTGGTAAATCTAAAATGAACTAGACATAGGGATTTTAGGTTCAGCCTTAGACTTAATAGCCCACGATCTTCCTTGAGGATAGATAACCCTTTATTAGATTTCCTTACAGGATAGGAATATACCTGTTGGGCGGGGGTAGCCATAATTGGAACTTAAACTTAATGAATTCAGATAATTTGGTTGACATAGACATATGGTTCAATTGGGTTACACTGGGTATTGTGTCTGACCATCGACAGAGGCTTACACATAATTTAGTGTTCCAGGTTAATAAATCAATATATTACCCAACTTTAAGATAACCACTTCATCTTTAAAATGATATTAAAAGAAATCACAACCTTAGATCTTTGTGTCTTTTATTTTCCTTAGTATTTTCTTTTATCTTTTTATTTATTTATTTAGCAAATCTACAATCAACCAAATCAATCAAGCAATCAATTCCATTCTCCCTTTAATTAGATATTTGTAAATAAATAGATTCAATAATTAATAACAATAGTAGGAATTAAGTCCTCGTGGGATCGATATTTTTATACTACTTGAACGATACGTGCGCTTGCGTTATACGTGTGTGTTTACGCCGGTCAGAAATATGACAGCTTAACGGGAAAATCGCTTTCCTGAAAAGGAAACCAGTTGGAGGATGTTTATAACATCCTGTCGGTTTTGTCATACCACAACTAGCAAACAAGGTTTGCAGGTTGTTCGATCCTTGTTTGGATTGAAGCAAGCATAGGTTCTTGGAATTATTGTTTTGATGTAATCATAATGGTTTATGATTTAATTCAAAACGAAAAGATTCTTGTGTATATAAGAAGGTTAGTGGGAGGCACTGACAGTGGTTGTCCTATATAAAATAATGATAATATGTCATTTCTAGGAAATGAGATTCCCATAAAATAACTATCGGCGAAAGCTAACTCTCCGTGGAATCGTACATTGAAAAATGTACGCGACCTGGTGTCTCATAGGCTTTGAGCATATGATTCACAAACAGGCCAATCCCAGTGATAGTCACTGGATTGAAGTTAAGAACATCCATTAGTATCTTAGAGATCTAAGGATGCTGTCTTAAACTATGGAGAAAGAGAACTTGAAGTGACTGGGATCACTGTTGCAAGTTTCATAACCGATAAAGACGACTATAAGTCACAAATGGTACTACAAAGTTTGAATAACGGTACAGTGAGCTGGAAATCTTCCAAGCAAGATATTGTTACCGAGTAAACAACAAATGCGGATTATTACTACAGCTGAAGCAGCAATAGAAGCCTTCTGGGGTCGATAAAATCTAATTAGATTAGATATGGTTCTTTTAGCAGCTGAGCTAGACTACAGTACATGCTAAAGAATTAATGGTCTCATCAACGATCCAGATAAATACTTCGATATTCATCTGATTCGTTCGGATCATACTTCGTGGCGATGTGATGATCGAATAAATCGCATCAGATGATAATCATGAAAATCCGCTGACGAAAACCTTTTCTCAGCAATTTGAACGAACCATACATAGTTCGGGTGTCAAGAACTCGAGTGACTGGCTATAGGCCAAGTGGGAGATTGTTGGACAATTATGACCCATAGCGTCACTATTTGTACAGATCATGGTGTTGTTGTACAAATTAACTATGTGACAAGGGAGATTGCACTCTTATCATTTGTGATTAGATCACCTAGATGTATAAATGATGAGAGGTCCCTATGATTTGTTCCTGGACGGAGAATGATATGAGAAAATGATATGAGAAAGTATTTGTCCATGAAGGATAAATCATTAAATATCCATAGTCAGAGTATTATCGAGATTGGACATCGATTAATACGTAAAAGACTAGTATTACACTTGTGAGCGTTGTGAGGGCACAACATCATAGTTCTCATATATTTGGGTATATGATATTCATGCAAGTGTATTAGGAGGTTGTGTTTTACCGATGGTACGGGAAACAACTTTGCTCTGGATAGACCCCCTCGAAATTCCATTGGTAGTATGACTATGTGTCTATGGAAGTCCGAAATCAGGGTAGGTGTATTCGGTCTTAACCTGAGACTTGCACCGCTAATACTTGCGACAATCAATATACTTTGGTTGAGGTCGTCCAGGGCTTTAACAGGTTATGTGTACGCCAATGCTGGGTATATTGAGAATCGTAGAATGTTAGGTGTGATGTTTAGACGGAAGTGTCACTCCAGTCATATGGAGAAGATGGTCACGTAGGATACGGTACTGCTTCTCTTAAGTACTGCAGTCATCGGGATAATATGACTAGGTCATAGTTATCTGATATAGAGATTAGTTACCAGAGATCCGACATGTGCTTCGTACGGGGCAGACACAATTCCAGCCCCAGACCTAGCACGTGATCATCTGATACTGGATCGAAATACGCAATACCACGTATACTACACCTGATATAGATCGCTTATTCCTGTAAGCATGTTTCTGGAGAATTGTGAATCGGTGTAAATGTAGTACGAGGTACTTACGTGTTCGGATAGTCCGACGACCCGATTTACTACCAACATATCTGGAGATCTCATGGGTCGCTCTCCAAAGATTCACCGATGACGTATGACTCGCACTTTAGTTAATCTGGGATTAATTTAATGAGAGAGAAAATTAATCTGGGATTAATTGCGGAGATATTTTATCTGGGATAAAATATCAATTTAAGAGAGAGAACGATTAATTTGGAATTAATCGGTAAAATAATATATTTGATATATTATACGAAATTGGATTTCGACGCGAAATTAAAATTATATTTTAATTCAGGCGAACGAATTAATTTAGAATTAATTCGTTAGCGATGTGAATAGTGATTTCACTAGGCGTAATCATTTAATTACGACGCAACGAAAAAATCGTTGATTTGGAATTAGCGAACCCGAGCCCGGGATTATTTGCGAGCGCATTCGCATTTCGAATTCGAGTATTGCGCATAAGTCAAATCAAACGTCAAATCACAAGTCACATCAAGCGTCAAATCACATGTCACTTTGAGTGATGTGACATTTGATTGATTGATGTGAGTTGATGTGAGGTGATTGAAGGAAGGCATTAAATGCTTAGCTTTTTTGAAATTGAAAAAGGTAAATGGTTTATTAAATTTTGGAAAATATATAAACCTTTTACAATTTTTCTTTTTCCTTGATCTCTCTCTCTCTTTCACGGTATTAGGCTTTTGGAGCCAAAAGCTTCTCTTCTTCTCTCTCGGTCTTGGACCGATTCTTGTTCTTCATTTTCTGGTTCATCACCGTGAAACACAAGGAAGAATAGACTTTATTTTGTTGCAAGATCAAGGTGCTAGCACACTCTAGGAGGTATACCAAGGTGTTAGAGCAGTGAGTTTGTGAGCATGGAAGACTATCACAAAGCTTGGAGCTTTAATGGAGTCCATGGCCGATTCTCCATGGAGGATATCCATCCACCACCGTGCAGTCCACCATTTACGCAGCCCACTGCCGAGCTTGGAGAAGGCAGAAAGTTGCAGTTCGTTTCTTGTCTTCGCAGCATCCAACCGATCCATGTAAGTTTTTCCGCACCTCATTTGGTTGTATTTACACTTTTTTCATGCTTAATTGATGATCTTGGGAAGCTTAGAGAAAACCAACAGTTTCCTCCCCCTCAGTCGCCCAGCCTGGGCAAACCCTACCTCAATGTCCGATTTGTGGACGAGCTCATACCGAAACTTGTAGATCTAGGAGTAGAGGTTGTTATCGGTGTGGGCAAATGGGTTATTTGAAGAGAGATTGTCCGGTACCAGCAGAGCAGTTACCATCTTTCAGTGCCGCCCGATCTACACCCCAACCACAGTCTAACAGAAGTGTAGGAGGATGAGAGCAGAGGCCAGTGAGTAAGGGACAGACAGTAGGAGGTAGATGGCAGTCAGTTGGTGATCAGGGATATGCTTCTTCCAGTAGAGTTCAAGGCATGGTGTATACCCTCACCCCCAGGAGGCGCATGCATCCAATGCGGTTGTCACAAGTATATTGCTAATTAATTCGGTGTAAGCAAAGGTATTATTTGCTTCAGATGCTACACATTCTTTTATGGCACCGTACTTTGTTACTCAGATGGGTAGATACATCGACCTTTTAGACTTCCTTATCATTATAGCTACACGAGTAGGAGACCTATTAGAAGCTACACGGTGTGTGAGGTAGTGTTTTATAGACATTGACGGGTACATGTCTTATATCGATTTAGTAGTATTGGGTATACTGAGCTTTGATGTCATTATGGGATGGATTGGCTAGCTAAGAACCATGTGGTACTTGATTATCGGGAGAAGTCTGTTACGCTGTACGTTCCCGATAAACCGGTAAAAGTCTATCAGGGGGATAGAACTGTAGCGCCTCACAATTTGATATCAGTTATGTAGGCATTTAAGCTACTCCAAAAGAAGAATATGAGTTACTTGGCATATGTAACAGATAATAGAGTGGAAAATATAGATCTTGAACAGATCCCGGTGGTGAGGGAGTATCCTGATGTGTTTCCAGACGAGTTGCCAGGATTACCTTGGGATAGGGAGATTGAGTTCTGTATAGACGTTATTCCAGGAACACATCCTATATCGATTCCTCCATACAGAATGGCCCCTACAGAACTCAGAGAGTTGAAGGCTTAGTTACAAGACTTGCTGGATAAGGGCTTTATTTGCCCCAGCGTGTCCCCGTGGGGTACTCCGGTGTCGTTAGAGAGGAAAAATGACGGGACACTACGATTATGTATAGATTATCGGCTGTTGAATAAGGTGACAATCAAGAACAAATACCCACTGCCAATGATCGATGATCTATTTGATCAGTTGCAGGGGGCACAGTGTTTCTCAAAAATTGACCTGCGCTCGGGTTATCATCAATTGAAGAATAGAGAGAGTGATGTCCCGGAGATAGCTTTTCGAACCAGATACGAGCATTACAAATTTTTGGTAATGTCATTTGGTTTGACCAATGTCCCTGCAGCGTTTATGGATTTGATGAACATGGTGTTTAGACCTTTTCTAGACTGATTCGTGATAGTCTTTATTGATGATATTATGGTGTATTTGTGTAGTGAGTAGGAACATGCAGAACATTTGCACCTGGTGTTGCAAACCCTAAGAGAATAGAAGTTATATGCTAAGTTCTCAGAAGATTGAGGCTATTCAGAAATGGCATCGGCCTAAAAGCGTAACGGAGATTCATAGTTTCTTGGGTTAGCAGGGTACTATAGGAGGTTCGTAGAGAATTTCTCCAGAATAGCTGCTCCATTAACATGGCTAACTCAGAAGAATATGAAGTTTGAATGGTCTGATGCTTGCGAAAAGAGTTTTCAGGAACTCAAGCGCTGATTGACTACTGCTCCTATTATTGCCCTACTAGCGGGATCAGGAGGATTTACAGTGTACTGTGACGCTTCTAGAGTGGGTTTAGGCTGGGTTTTGATGCAGAAAGGGAAATTGATTGCTTATGCTTCCAGACAATTGAAGCCTTATGAGCAAAATTACCCCACTCATGACTTGGAAATGGGTGTAATAATATTTGCTCTGAAGATATGGTGGTATTATTTGTACGGTGTAAGGTTTGAAATTTTCACCGATCACAAAATCCTTAAGTACATCCAGAGCCAAAATGAGCTTAATTTGAGGCAGAGAAGATGGGTGGATTTGTTGAAAGACTATGATTGCTCCATTCAGTATCATTCGGGCAAAGCTAATATTGTCACGGATGCCTTAAGCAGGAAGTCTATGGGAAGTTTAGCTCATTTTCCAATTAAGAGATGGCGCCCAATCAAACAGATGTAGAGTTGTATGCTGGATGGAGTGAATTTCCAGGTGACGACACAAGGAGGGCTATTGGCGCAGATTCAAGTTAAATCCACCCTCATCGATGAAATCAAAGTTTCACAGGAATCAAATCCTGAGGTGCAATAGATTAGATGTCGATTACAGCAAGGTACGGAGGATGAGTATTATTTAGACGGTGAAAACCTCATCAGGAAGCAGAATTGAATTCTTGTTCCTTCAGTTCCAGAGTTGAAACACTCGATATTAGAGAAGGCCCATGCTTCATCTTACACCATGCACCCTAGGATCACCAAGATGTATCACGACCTTAAGGATCTGTATTGGTGGGATGGCATGAAAAAAGATGTGGCTGAATTTTTCAAAAGGTGTCTCACTTTTCAGCAGGTTAAAACTGAACATCAGAGACCAGCAGGAAGTTGCAAAGTTTAGACATTCCGGAGTGGAAGTGGGAGAAGATCACTATGGACTTTATCGTTGGGCTTCCGCGTACCTCAAAAGGGTGTGATTATATATGGGTAATTATGGATAGATTGACCAAATCTGTGCATTTTCTTCCATTTAAGACTAGTTTCACAGTAGCCCAATATGTTAAACTGTATCTGGATGAGATAGTGTCGTTGCATGGAGTACCTATCTCAATTATCTCCGATCGAGGTTCTCAGTTTACCTCTAAGTTTTGGCAGTTATTTCAGGAGGCTTTGGGTTCACAGTTACCCTTTAGCACAGCTTTTCATCCTCAGACGGATGGTCAATCGAAGCGTACTATACAGACTTTAGAAGACATGCTTCGGGATTATGTAATTGAGTTTGAGGGTAATTGGGACCAATATCTGCCACTTATAGAATTTGCTTATAATAGTAGTTATCAAGCAATTATTCAAATGGCACCATTCGAGGCTTTGTATGGGCGAAAGTGCAGATCACCAGTTGGATGGTTTGAAGTAGGGGAGCAAAAGTTGTTGGGACCAGATTTGGTACAATATTCCGTGGAGAAAGTAAAGCTGATCAGGGAAAGGTTGAATATGGCTCAGAGTCGCCAAAAGAGTTATGCATATCACCAGAGAAAGGATTTGGAGTTTCAGATGGGGGACTTTGTGTTTTTTAAAGTATCTCATTTTAAAGGAGTCATGAGATTCGGCAGAAAGCGTAAACTCAGCCCTAGATTTATTGGGTCGTCCCAGATACTTCGGAGAGTTGGAGGAAGAGCTTATGAATTGGCGCTTCCACCCAACATGGACATGATACATCTAGTTTTCCACGTATCTATGTTACAGAAGTATTTGCATGACGAATCTCATATGTTGGAGCCCCAGGCAGTTGCTATCCATCAAGAATTATCTTATTCGGAACAACCAGTAGCTATCGTGGGTAGAGAGATAAGGAAGCTACGATCTCGATGGGTTCCTTCAGTCAAAGTGATTTGGCAACATCACAAGGAACAAGAGGCTACCTGGGAACCGGAAGAAACCATAAGAGAGCAATACCCCCAACTCTTCGCAGATAAAGGTACACACTACATTCTTTAGATATTTTGGATTCGAGGACGAATCATTTTAAGGAGGGAGAATTTGTAACGACCCCAAATATTTTTCATTCGGCTATGGACGCATCGGGTTTTCTTTTCCAGGCTAGTAAATAATTTCCGGGATCGATTTAGGGACAACGAACACTTACTTAGTTTTAAGCCTAATTTTCCTTTTATTTTCTTCATGGCCCAACATAAAATAGAAAGAATGAAAGATAGAAGCCCAAAGGCCCAAAACAAAACCACAATCAATTTAACTAGATTTTTCTAGAAAATGACTAAGTAAATAACAAAACAAAAGGGAAACGTTCTCATTTCTTGTCATTACCGTGAGTTTCAAAGAGGGAAGAAGAGAAAGCTTGCAAATTTTTTTTGCCAAAATCATGAAGCTAAGTAAGGTAGTCCATTCAAATTAAACCCCAAAAGAAGATAATGGAGATCTATAGTTCATTGTTAAGAAAGAAAAGAGTTGAAATATGGTAATGTTACTTGACCCAAATTTTGGTATTTTGAATTTTGATAGTTGGTTGAGTGAGGTGTGTTGTTGACTTAATGATAATGTTGTTTGGGTGATTTTTGTGTGAAGGAATTGATGTATGGGGAATGTTTCATGTCTTGTTTTAATTGTAGTAATGGAGAAGAATGATAGAATTTTGAGTAAAGATGAGAGGTTGGGAGTGTCATATGATGATTAAGATGTGTTAAGGATGTAGTATTTTTTTTAGGATTGTGTGGGAATGGATTTGGGGACTAACCATGAAGGAATGAAAATATGCCCTTGGAATCTGCGTCGCGACGCAAATAAGGTAGAAGCATGCCCAAATTTAACAAGAGCGCATTGCGACGCAGATGGGACATGCGTCGCGACGCGTACCTAGAAAATCAGAATTTTTTTTAGAAGTTGCGACGCGTAACGAAGGGTCTGAATTTTATTTTACTTATTTAGTTAATGATTAGAAGGTGTTTTAAAGGAGTAATCCAACTCGATTAAGTAATTTAATTTCATTTCGAACCGTATATTATAACTGATGATTCTAACTCAGTGTATTATATATAGATACTTATCAGGAGCCGCGTTCGCCCCCAGCGAAATGAAGGGAACTTGACTGGACTTCAAATCTGTGAGTGGATGCTTTTTCTTTCAAAGTTGATTTGTATTTACTTTTTATTGTTTCAGATTTATTTTAAATGTTTAGGGCGTTAACCTTATTGATTATCAGTTACTTCTTGTGTAAATAAGTTTAGAAAATCTTAAAGTTTAAAAGCATGAGTTTTATGATGTTTTTCAAGGCATAGGGGAAAACCCACCTAAGCTCTTACTTATGGAATTGACGGACAGAGATCGTGTGCACACGTAGTACAGAGCTAGGGGACGATGATACGTAACACCCCTAAACCCTAGTTTCAGGGTCAGGTAATAGCATGCATCAGCTTTACCGGCTTTAGTTCATTGGCTTAGGGGACGGCGATACGTAACGCCCCAAGTCCACTAGTTTCAGGGACAGGAGTGGCATGCTTTGGGGGACGGTGATGTTGGTCTCTAAGACATTATCCAAGATCATATAAGCAATGAAATAAAGTGAATACAAAAGTAAAGTATGGCGGAATCATACTTACATTGAACGGATTTAGGATGCGTCAAACACAAAAAAAATTTGCTCTAAGTTTTCGGCCAAGCTCCAAGATCCAAGCTTTGAGTTGATTCCAAGCTTTTTGGGATGGTTTCCCTATCACCTTGGATGATTCCTTGTGTGTGCTAGCACTAAGAAATTTTTGCAACAACAACTTCTTCTTCTTTCTTCAAGTTTCGGCGAAGCCAAATTTTGAGAGGGAGAGTGCCAATTATCGGTAATTGAGAGAAGAAAGGTAGATAAAAAAAATGACTTGTATATCTTGTTTTCAAAAAACAAAATATCATATACCAAATCTCAAAATTGGTAAAAGTCGATCTCATGATTACACACAAAATGTGTAATACAAGTAATCACCATTCCTTTCACCAAAACCCATCACCTAAAGTAATTAAAGTGACAAGTGATGTGAGATGTGCGCCCCAGTTGATTCAAAATCCGAGTGGGCTCGGTTTCGCTAATTTCGAATTAACGAACTATCTGTTGCGACGTAATTAAATCAAATTTACCTAAATAATTATGCCAAGTAAAATTACTATTCACGTCGCTCGTGAATTAATTCTAAATTAATTTGTCTGCCCGAATTAAAATCCAATTTTAATTTCGCATCGAAATCTAATTTCGTTTAATATATCGAATATACTATTTTATCGATTAATTCCAAATTAATCATTCTCTCTCTTCAAATAGTATTTTATCCTAGATAAAATATCTCCGTAATTAATCCCAAATTAATTATGTTCGAATCATACGTCATCGGTGAATCTTCGGGAAGCGACCCAAGAGATCCATGGATATGTTGGCAGTAAATACGGTCGTCGGACTATCCGAACACGTACGTACCTCGTACTACATTTTTACCGATTTACGAGACATGGTTGGCTTCTAGCAAAGCACCGTGCCTACCCAATTCTCCAGAAATATTCATAATGGAATATATAATCATTGTCAGGCGTAGTATACATAGTATTGGGTATAGCGATCCAGTATCGGATGTCACATACAAGGCCTGGGGTTGGAATAGTGTCTGCCACGTACGAAGGATATATCGGATTACAAGCAACTAGTCTCTTCAATCGGATAATCATGACCATGTCCTATTATCCCGATAGTTGCAACCATTTAGAGTACCAGTTCTATATCCCTGCGTGATCATCATCTCCATATGACTGAAGTGATACGTCCGTCTTGACATCACACCCAATACATTACGATTCTCAATAAACCCAAAAGAGGCGTACACAGAACATGTTAAAGTCCTCGACGACCAAAACTAAAGCGTATTGATTGTGGCAAGTACTAGCGATGCAAGTCTCAGGTTAAGACCAAATACACCTACCCTGATGCGGATTCCCATAGACACAAATTCATACTACCAATAGGATTCTGCGGGGTCTATCCAGAGCGAAGCTGTTTCCGTACCATCGGTAAACACAACCTCCTATCACACTTGTATAAGTATCCAATACTTAAATATATGAGAATTATGTCATTACGCTTCCATAACACGCACAAGTGCAATACTAGTCTATTCCGCATTATCGATGTCCAGTCTCGATAATACTACGACTAGGGATATTTAATGATTAAACCTTTATGGATTGATACTGTCTCATATCTTATAATCTGGAACTAATCATAAGGACTTTTATCATTTATATATTTAAGTAATCAAATTACAAAATGATAAAATGCAATTTCCATTGCTACATAGTTAATTTGTATAAAAACCACAATATCTTTTACAAATAGTGACGATATGGGTCATAATTGTCTAACAATCTCCCACTTGTCCTATAGCCAGACACTCAAGCATCTAATACCTGAAATATGTACATATCGCTCAAAATTTTACTGAGGAATAGCTTTCTTCAGCGGATCTGTAATGTTGTCCTCTGATGCGACCTTCTCGATCTTCACATCACCACGATGTATGATCTCACGAATTAGATGGAAACATCGAAGAACATGCTTGGATCGTTGATGAGACTGCGGTTCCTTAGCCTTCACTATAGCCCCGTTATTGTCACAATACAATGGAATGGGCTCAGCTGCTAACGAAACTACTCCTAATCCAATTAGGAATTTACGGCTCCAAACTGCCTCTTTTGCTGCTTCAGCTGCAGCAATATACTCTGCTTCTGTTGTTGAATCGGCAGCAGTCTCTTGCTTGGAAGATTTCCAGCTTACTTCTCCGTTATTCAAATAAAATATACCCGGATTGCGACTTACAGTCGTCTTTATTTGTTTGGAAACTTGCATCGGTATACCCAGTTACCTCAAGTTCTCCATCTCCATAGATTAAGAAAGCATCCTTAGTTCGTCTAAGATACTTAAGAATATTCTTAACCGCCATCCAATGACCATCACCTGGATCGGGCTGATAGCGACTACACATGCTCAAAGCATACGAGACATCAGGTCGCGTACATCTCATGGCATACATGATTGATCCGACTGCCGAGGTGAATTGTATTCGACTCATGTTTTCTCTCTCATCTTGAGTTTTAGGACACATGTCCTTAGATAGAGTGACGCCATGTGACACTGCAAACAGTCCCCTTTTGGACTGATCCATGTTGAATCTCTTCAACACTTTGTCAATGTACGTCCTCTGGGAGAGTCCAAGCAGCTTTCTAGATCTATCCCGGTAGATCTTTATTCCTAGAATAAAGGCTGCTTCTCCCAGATCCTTCAGGGAGAATTTTAATGAAAGCCAAGCTTTCACCGATGTTAACATGGGAATGTCATTGCCAATAAGCAATACATCATCAACGTAAAGGATAATGAATGTCAGTGCGCTCCCACTAACCTTCTTATATACACAAGGATCATCCTCATACGAAATCATATTCTTTTATGATCTCATCAAAACGTTGGTTCCAAGAACGCGATGCTTGCTTCAATCAATAAATGGATTGATTTAACTTACAAACCTTGTTTGCAAGTCATGGTACGACAAAACCGTCAGGCTGTTGCATATAAACATCCTCCAAAAGGTTTCTGTTAAGGAAAGCGGTTTTGACGTCCATCTACCATATCTCGTAATCGAAATATGTAGCAATAGCAAATATTATTCTAAAGGATTTAATCATGGCAACAGGTGAAAAAGTTTCATCGTAATCGACACCATGTCGTTGATGATACCCTTTTGCTACAAGCCAAGCTTTGTGCGTTTGTACGTTGCCATCCATGGCAGTCTTCTTCTTGAAGACCCATTTGCATCCAATAGGCTTTACGCCTTCTGGTGCATCTACTAGTGTCCAAACTTGGTTGGTGTACATGGAATCCATTTCGGAATTCATGGCATCTTGCCATAAACCGGAGTCGATACCTTGTATGCCTTCCTCATACGTAGCCGGCTCATCTTCCTCAATAAGATTAATTCCACATGAGGTGAGATCAGAAACCCATACCTCTCAGGTTGTTTTCTGACTCTCTCCGACCTATGCGGTCCTTGTGTATTCGAAGATTTTGGTACAGTTTCATCCCTGATGGATTGTTCATGTTCCGTTAAGGATTCTGTGCCAGGAACAATATCACTCCGATTTTCATCGAGTTCTACTTTCCTCCCACTTATCACTGCATTTGGGAATTCCTTCTCAAGGAAAACCACATGTAGAGCAACAAATACTTAGTTCTCTTATGGGTGATAGAAGTAATATCCTTTGGTTTCCCTAGGATATCCTACAAATAGGCATTTATCCGATTTGGGTTCAAGTTTTGTACCTTACAAATGTTTGATGTATGCCCAGCAACCTCAAATCTTCAGGAATAAGAAACTCAGTTTCTTTCCTGTCAATATTTCATACGGAGTCTGTTGAACAGACTTTGACAGAACCTTATTCAAAATAAGTATTGCATTGTTCAATGCATATCCTCAGAAGGAATAGGTAGCTCTGTGCGACTCATCATAGACCTTACCATGTCTAACAAAGTTCGGTTTCTCCATTCAGACACACCGTTTAATTGCGGTGATCCAGGAGGAGTCCACTGCAAAATAATACCATATTCTTTCAAGTAATCATGAAACTCATTGCTCAAGTATTTGCCAACACGGTCCGACCATAATGTCTTAAAACTTTTACCGGTCTGTTTTTCTACTTCGTGTCGAAACTCTTTGTATTTCTCAAAAGTTTCTGACTTGTGTCTCATAAGATACACATAACCATAACGCGATGCATCATCCATAAAGTTTACGAAGTATTCATATCCACCTCTATCATGTTTAGACATTCTCCTACAAACGTCACTATGAACGAGGGCTAACAGTTCGGTGGCACGTACACCTTTACCGCTAAAAGGTGATTTAGGCATCTTGCCTAATAAACAAGATTCGCAGACGTCATATGAATTTGGATCAAATCCGTCCAAGTACCCACTCTTTGAAAGTCTGGATATACATGTCTTGTTTATGTGTCTCAGAAGACAATGCCACATGTAAGTTTTATCTTTGTTACTTACTTTAAGCCTTTTTTTGTTACATTATATGTTTTAGATTGATTCATATTCAAAATATATAGACCATTATTTACATCAGAAGTGTAAATTTCCATATCATTTTTATACATAAAACACCCAGTGTTTCTAAATACAAAAGTGTACCCACATTGGGCTAACATAGATACATAAATAATATTCCTAGTCAAACTAGATACATAATAACAGTTTGTAAGTTTAAGTACATGCCCCTAGGGCAGTTCCAAAACAAAAGTGCCAACGGCCAAAACGGTGACTTGTGTCTCATTTCCAACGCGGAGGTCAATCTCTCTTGAAGCCAATCTTCTGCTAATCTGCAGATCATGCACATCAGTACATATATGAGTTCCACAACCAGAATCAAAAATCCAATTTTTAAAACTAGAAGTAGACATGTTTATTTCAATAACAAACATACCTGAAGTCGGTGCCTTGACCAATTTGATTTCCTTCATGTGTGCCTTGTACTTGCGGCAGTCACGCTTCCAGGTCCCGAACTGGAGACATACATCTTGGGACTTGTCCTTAGTTTCCCAGAACCTTTGACGATTTGGCCTTGCCCTTCTTCTTATGCTTCTTCTTCTTAACACATCCACTCGCCTTGGGCCAAGCCCTTGGAGTCTGAGATGTTGAAGCAAAGTGCGCCTCACGCTTCTTGCCCTTAAGGAGCTCTTTTTATGCTTCACACAGAGTGGACATCAACTCTCCAAGAGTTTGGTCTTGGTTCAACATGTTGTAGTTCATGATGAACCCACTTCAAGTATCGGGGAGAGACTGTAGGATGAAATCTACTGAAGTCTCAACCTCGAAGACGATGCCCATCTGTCCGAGTTGCTCCAATGTCAGTAATTCATATGTGACACATGGTGCTCAACAGACGTACCCTCTGACATGCGAGCGCGGAAGAGCTTCTTCTGCAACTCATATCTTGCGATCTAAGATTAGATCGGTGAAGATCATGCAACTTTCATCATCTCATAGGGATCCAATCCCTTGTTTTGACGACGGAATTACGGAGTCAAAGCGCAAGCATTACCGATTGAGCAGTCGCGTTGTCATCGCTATGAGTCTTCCAAAGCTCTAGCTCAAGTAACTGATCAGGTCGGGGCTTAGGCCCAAGAGGTCCTCTAGTGTAGAGTAGAGTAACTTCTCGGATCCCAGAACAATTCTGAGATTCATATCCCAGTTTGAAAGTTTGTGTCATTAAAGACGTTGTCGCCCATGATAATATCCATAATGCTTAACTTTCATGTCATCTTAATCGCAATAGTCCAACTATTCGATTAACGATGTATGGGTACAGTCTAACTGTTACAAAAAAATAATAATAAATTAGTCCAACTAATAAAATTATTGACGAAATAATTTGAAAGCGCGTAAAGCTAAGTATTTGAACGAAATTGCAAATTCAATACTAGCCTCCCACTATTTTTCGGCGAGCCTCTAACCCTCTGTTGAGTACTCGGGAAACCTAGTTTCCTAGTGGGCTAGGATCTCGTTAAATAATACACAACCTTGACTTTGGCCAACAAGTTGTATGATATTAACTAGGTAGATCTCTAAGATCAATTGGATCTCATCCAATTCCTAGATCGGTAGGTGGACCTCCAAGTCTGAAACATATATACAATATATATGCCAATATATCCAATATATTTTCCTAAAATTTTTCCTCTGAATCAACTAAGCCTTGGCTTTGGCACAATAAGCTTAATGATTCCAGTTAAGCGGAACCCATTGACTTTGGAAAGCTTCGTAATCGATGTCGATGGACAAGAAGTGAGTCTCTGACTTTGGCCAACAAATCACAACTTGGACAAGACATACGATATAGAACAAAGCCTTTATGATTCAAACACATCCGCGATGGACAAAGGTCTTGACTTTGGCCAACAAACTAGTGCCAATCTTGGATCTTGAGTAAGAATCACTCAATGGAAGGAAAACGCTTAAATTTGTTGAGGGTTTTTTCGCGTAAATTGGCAACCAATTTATTATCTTTGTTAGGTCTCATCATACACCCTTAAGCATGCATTCTAAAAGCATAATAAGGCACGAAAATAAATTAATAATGATATGCGGATAGATATCTCACAGATTGTTCCTAGAACAAATCACTCCATTTCCTCTCCCCGCCTAGCACTATTCTTAATTCTACCCAATTACATAATACAATGAAAGAAACCTCATTAACATTGAGGGGAATTAGTGAGAAGAATTACAAAGAACCATGAGAGATAAGGTTGGACACGCAGGTCCAATTTAATAAATTCTAAATTTACAACAATTTCCAAAATTGCCCTTCCCTTCTAATATCCATCCGATATACATTATTCATTCAACACATCCATGTATTCACACAAAGCATGTTATTCAATCAATCTAATCCAATTAATTAATCTTGAATAAAGTGATCATCCAATGTTCAACAACGATTTGATTTTGCGTGAGTCCAACTCGTTTAAGAATAAGTACTCAAAGTAAAATTCTTGAATTATATCGAACTACAATTTAAATCTAATTTAATTCGTATTCAATACTAATTCTTTATATTAATTCCAAATTAAATAAGTACACTTTTTAATGTGCCTTTACGACTTAGATTCCAAATCTAATCTAAATGGGTCTCAAAGCCCAATTAACATCCAATGTTATTTCATTAAAGTCCAATGGGCTTTCAATTAATTTATTAAGGCAAGCACTTTGGTCAATATGGGTCAAACCCAAATACCAAAGCCCAATTAAGGAATCACCTTATTTGCCAAGAAACCAAATTAGGCCCATAAGGCCCAATTAAAGATAAAAGGCCCATTTGTCATATTTGGACTTAATGGAATGATTTAGGCCCCATTTGGATCCAATCCGATTGACCAACCAACTTGGCCCAACCAAGCCCATTAGGCCCAAATACAACATTTTAAGCCCAATTCTAAATTAAGCCCAATTAATCAAATTCTAAAATTCCAAATTTCATAATTTAATTTAAATAAAGTGTATTACATCAATTAATTATCTAAATTAACATTTCCAAAAAACCAATTTAATTAATTAATCATTCTTTAATTTGTCAACACAATCCAACATTATTGAAACAAAAAATCATCTCATTTCATGCATTGAAGCTCACGGCATTTGAGGGATTTTTAAACCGATTTCGATTTCAATCCAATTAAATCATTAATCAATTTATCCCAAGTCTTTAAACTCATCCAATGATCAAAAGAACACAAAAATACCATGACTTTTAGGGCTACATTGCATTCGACCAACATGCAAAAATTTGGGGAAAATTAATCCAATTCAATTTTCTTAAAATTGATCACATATAACTCCAAGTTATCCATATACAAGCATGCTCAAACAAACAATTTAGTTAAATCATACGCAAATCAAATTTACCCAAATTTTAGTATATAAACCCTAAGTATATTTCATGCTTATTCAAGGCTCATGATACCATTGTTGGTCTCTAAGACATTATCCAAGATCATATAAGCAATGAAATAAAGTGAATACAAAAGTAAAGTATGGCGGAATCATACTTACATTGAACGGATTTAGGATGCGTCAAACACAAAAAAAATTTGCTCCAAGTTTTCGGCCAAGCTCCAAGATCCAAGCTTCAAGCTTTGAGTTGATTCCAAGCTTTTGGGATGTTTTCCCTATCACCTTGGATGATTCCTTGTGTGTGCTAGCACTAAGAAATTTTTGCAACAAAAACTTTTTCTTCTTTCTTCAAGTTTCGGCCAAGCCAAATTTTGAGAGGGAGAGTGCCAATTTTCGGTAATTGAGAGAATAAAGGGAGATAAAAAAATGACTTGTATATCTTGTTTTCAAAAAACAAAATATAATATACCAAATCTCAAAATTTGGTAAAAGTCAATCTCATGATTACACACAAAATGTGTAATACAAGAAATCACCATTCCTTTCACCAAAACCCATCACCTAAACTAATTAAAGTGACAAGTGATGTGACAAGTGATGTGACATGTGGGCCCCACTTGATTCAAAATCTGAGTGGGCCCGCGACACATCACGGGCTCAGGTTCTCTAATTTCGAATTAACAAACTATCTGTTGCGACGTAATTAAATCAAATTTAACTAAATAATTATGCCAACCAAAAATACTATTCACATCGCTCGCGAATTAATTCTAAATTAATTCGTCTGCCCGAATTAAAATCCAATTTTAATTCCGCATCGAAATCTAATTTCGTTTAATATATCGAATATACTATTTTATCGATTAATTCCAAATTAATCATTCTATCTCTTCAAATAGTATTCCATCCTAGATAAAATCTCTCCGTAATTAATCCCAAATTAATTATGTTCGAATCATACGTCATCGGTGAATCTTTGGGAAGCGACCCAAGAGATCTCTGGATATGTTGGCAGTAAATCCGGTCGTCGGACTATCCGAACACGTAAGTACCTTGTACTACATTTTTACCGATTTACGAGACATGGTTGGCTTCTAGCGAAGCACCGTGCCTACCCAATTCTCCAGAAACAATCATAATGGAATATATAATATTTGTCAGGCGTAGTATATGTAGTATTGCGTATAGCGATCCAGTATCGGATGTCACATGCAAGGCCTGGGGCTGGAATAGTGTATGCCCCATACGAAGCATATATCGGATTACAAGAAACAAGTCTCTTTAATCGGATAATCATGCCGATGTCATATTATCCCGATGGTTGCAACCATTTAGAGTACCAGTTCTGTGTCCATGCGTGATCATCATCTCCATATGACTGAAGTGATACTTTCGTCTTGACATCACACCCAATACACTACGATTCTCAATAAACCCAGAAGAGGCGTACACAAAACCTGTTAAAGTCCTGGATGACCAAACCAAAGCGTATTGATTGTCGCAAGTACTAGCGATGCAAGTCTCAGGTTAAGACCAAATACACCTACCCTGGTGTGGATTCCCATTGACACAAAGTCATACTACCAATGAGATTCTGCGGGGTCTATCCAGAGCGAAGCTGTTTCCGTACCATCGGTAAACACAACCTCCTTTCACACTTGCATAAGTATCCAATACTTAAATATATGAGAACTATGTCGTTACGGTTCCATAACACGCACAAGTGCAATACTAGTCTATTTCGCATTATCGATGTCCAGTCTCGATAATACTACGACTGGGGATATTTAATGATTAAACCTTTATGGATTGATATTGTCTCATATCTTATAATCCGGAACTAATCATAAGGACTTTTTTCATTTATATATTTAAGTAATCAAATGATAAAATGATAAAATGAAATTTCCATTGCTACATAGTTAATTTTTACAAAAACCACAATGTCTTTTACAAATAGTGACGCTATGGGTCATAATTGTCTAACACGTGACAGTGTTGGGGTTTATAGCGATGAGGCGCAGCAGAAACGCGGGTTCGGGCGAAATCATATTTTAAAACTTTTTCAAAATATCAAATAAATTATTCAATATCTAATATGAATAATTTATTCATATTTCACCTAAACCTATTTATTTAATATCAAATATTAACATAAACATAGTTGAAACTTCACGAAACTGTTACGAAAATCGATTTTCCATAAAATGACGCAAAACACATTTTTTGACCGAACCGACTACCCGAAACTTATAGAAACTGCCCAGGTCAGCTCCAATAGGGTCGGGGCAGTTCATGGGATGCCCGAATAGTGACAGATTCACTGTTTGGACAGTCGTCACCTGGTTGGCTCAAAATCCACCTGGCAACGCCATTTTTGGCCGTTTTCACTTATTTCAAGTCAGAAACACTTTCCAAAAATTGTGCCAACATATTCGAAAGACACCATTTCATCACAAAATCAGAATCATTTGCAGGTCAAAACAGAAAACGAAATTGTCTAAAAATTCATGCTTTAAACCAATTTTCAACAAGATTAATGTAATTAATCCATCACCAAATGAGTCCCACCACATATGAACAACTCCAGAACAATTCTAGGCTATTTAGAGTGGATCAATAACTCTAGAATGGCAACTATTCATCAAATGAAGAAATTGGATAAAATTACAATAATTTCCATCCAATACAATTCACACATGCATCAACCACTTCCAATCCATCCACCAAATAACAAAGCCCCAAATTTCAGATTTGAAAGAAATCCTAGAACACTTTCTAATCAACAAGAAACAAGAAATCATATTTCTAAGCTTGGGGTTAAAAGATTACCTATTAATCTCTTATTTCCGAAGCCTTTCCTTTGATCTTTTCCTTCAAATCTTCAAGGTTTTGAAACAAATTTTTAAACCCATTTTTGGAGAGGGACTTTCGACAGTGGAGGCTTGGAGAAGATGAAAAAAAAACTTTCTCTTTCTTTCTTATGAAAAGTAGCGTTAGGTGGTTGTTTTTAAAAGTCAAATTTTTCTTTTCTTTTAACCAAATAAATAAAAGAAAAACAACTTTTCTTAAAATAAAAAAATCCAAAGTGGCGTGAATGGAGGGGAAAATTTGGTCATTTATGTTTTAATTTTAATCACATTAAAATGCTTGGCAATAAAGCCAACACTTGGCTTAATATAATATATATATATTACTTTAATATATATTAGATAACAAATACACATGTAACACTTGTAAAGTAAAAAGTAAATTTTCTAATTCATAAATTAGACAAATTATTTATTTACTTTTAAAGTGTTATGCCCTCATTTATTAATAAATGTGTATCTAATCTAATAATATATCAAATACAAATACACATTAAAAAGACCAAAAATTTTCCCAGTATGTGTAAATTCGTTTACCAATTAAACGATTCGAATTAACTAATTTAATCCGACACAAAATATTATGAATAATCAATATTATTCATGACGTGTTGCCCAAGTGCTCAACGAGTACACTTCATATTGTGGGACTCTTTAAGTTTAGGATTATCCGTCACGAAATCCAATTTCATGTCCATAATTCACCCACTCATGGATTATGATGACCACGGATAATCTCGCTAAACAATGCAAGCCGAGGTCATAGCATACGTATAATCCCTCCGTCACAGGCTAACTGTATTATACCTGGGATATAGATCAGAACGTCAAATTTGTTCGATATAATACAATCAACTTTCAATTTATGATCTCTAAATAACACTCGGTACTGGTTTTTGACGTTATACCACGGCCATGGATTTACTAGATCGTAAACACATGCTGGATGCATATGCCATGTATACAGGACTGACAGATCCTATCTTGATACGCATAGGATATCATGAGCATCAGTCCACACACAACGAACAGGCGGAGGTCTGATCATGACTAGATTGTTGACGTGACTGCCATCAAAGTGTGGAGGATATCTCATATATCCACAGTGGTATGTCAAGTCGAAGGATCACTATGCTCGCTCAACTCGAGAAGGTTTATATTGACGTTGGTGTACCATCTATTAGGAAACCTTCATTGAGTCGTTCAATGTCTTATCAAATAAACACCTACATGTCTATACGAGTCTCCCGAGACTCATGGTGCACTGGGATAAACCATCTTACCAAGTCACGATATACGACATGTACTGGTCTCAGCGAATTTTACTAACCGACCTGTGTTAGTAAATCTTGACCAGGAATTTTATTTAAGGATATACAACTAATAGTGCGCTTCCCAATGTCAATTACAAACTGCATTGTAACTGCGCACTATATTGTAAATCCTAGGGTCTTTGTCTAATATACACGTATCACTGAACCAGATTCAGTTTCGATCTAATCGTAATCAGAAATCTAATCGCAATTAGATCGAATAAGCGTATAAAATACAAGGGTGCTACCAATAATTAAGTAACATTATGGAAAATACGGTTGCTCATACTTATGAATCGGACATAAATATGATCCGGATTGATACTCCGAGCACCAACCCTAACAATTTATCCCACTTGCTCTAGTGCCAATCCATGGTATCTTATACACATCTTAATGTGTATCACATACTCATGGCCCTCAAGAGCTCACCAGCACTCAAGAGGTAGGCAACAACAAGTAAGCCTGCTTTAACAAATTGAGTATGTCCAACAAACCCAACCGTTTTCATAAACCAGCATCATTCATATTTTGTAGAATCCAAATTCCACATCAATATGACTCAGATGCTATATTAGTAATGTGCTATAGCTGCTGAGTTGACTTTGTACTTAGAGATCAAATCCAAATACTATGGGACAACCGCAAGCACTATACTAATAATGAAAAACTTCTAATCTATAGAGTCACTATGCAACTTCATCAGTCAATATTTCATAAGTTGCAACTGATTCCACTAGTTCAGTAGAATCAACAGTGACACTCCCACTGCATCTTTTCTGACTTTATATGACATAGACCATCTAATGTCATAATTAGGATCAAAACTAATCTGACCTTATGGTTGCGGACTAAATTCTCCATGAATAAGAAACTCGTTATTAATATCTCAAAGATCACAAAGAACATGTTTCAATATCCATCATATGGTCTCCAACATATCAAAATAACTCGTAACAATTAAGATTAAATTGATATCTATAATAGCACATAATATAGCACTCACTACGCCATCATCCTATGATGCATAAGATTGATTAGACATTCCAATCAATCTATCTTTCAACAAAGGAATCATCATTTACGAAAGATGAACACTATATATATATATATAAGACACGTTAATTGTCAAACAGTTACTCTAACTATCATACAGATAGTCCTACTGTGTTCTTTATTAGATCATATATAATACGCGACTAATGGGAGTATCTCACAAGTCTCTTAGTTTCATATCTTATATAAAACTTTATATCAAGTATATCAGAGACTACTCTCACTGCTTCCACGGAGAAAAGAAGATTCAAGATATGTAATACTAGAAAGAAATTTGTACGCTCTCACTAACCCTACTTATAAATACGTATTCTCTATATTTCGATAAGAAACCAGACAATCTGACTAATATCAAAAACAGAGAGCACGAATTTCCGGAAAGCTTATCTGAGTCTACAATAGGCTCCATAAGCAAGTATATTAAACTGTAATCTTAGAAGAATACAAACTCTAGGGCCATTCTAGAATGAACTCTTCAAACAAATAAATCACAACAGATTTCCCATTCAAAGAAATCATTCAAGAACGCCACTATGCATTCTTTAGCCAAAATACATGGTTTAATATCAACATTAACCAATAGATCCTTAATTGTCCAATCAGTGTGACAAGAGACAAGCTTCCTCAGAATATACAATAGACTACTGAGTATAACTTTCCCATTGTCATACTATAAAGGTCGAACCTTTATCGAGCTCACTTTGCTTTTGCTGAGCAAACAATTTGCACATTTTATGAACTATTCATAACGAAAGCTCAATCAAGTTAAAAACTTGATCGTCGTAAGCCATGAACAATCTTAGATCTATGGTTCAAAGATAATTTCCTAAATCAATAATTTTCTTCGATAAGAAAACAACAGAATCAGTAAGTATCAAATACTTCACAAATGATTCTGATATCCTATTGTACTTATACGGAAGTGGTCTAAGAATTTTTTCATCTAATTAATTTTGTAGTTCCACTACAGTTTATCATTCCAACATTTGACTTCACTAAGTTAAATCTCTTCTGCAATCGTCAACATCCAATGTTAACTACCAAGTAACAAAACAATTTTATTACACGGGATCGTAGAAAAGATATTCTATCAAATAGAATACAATATTCCATTAAATAGAATAAATGATAAACCTATCACTCGTACCTCAGAGACACAAGTGTTTTCAATTATATAACCATTATACAAAGAAAAGATTCAAATCTCAATCTTTTCAAGATTCGAAATTGTCTACTATACATATTGTTGGTTTCTATTAAGGTCCCAAGATCAATTAATAAGCATGAAATAAGTTCGAAAACAAATCGAAGAAGTTGTGGAATACTCACATCGATCGGTTGAGCGACGTGGAGAAGAACAAAAATCCATTTTCTGCCTTTGGATTGTCACGGCAGTGAGCTGAATATCCTCACTGTTTTCACCCATTTGTCTTCAATTTTTGAGCTCCAAGCTTCGTCAAACGATTCCCGGCACATTGGTGGACTTCCCTATCACCTTCGCATGTCTCGTAAGTGTGCTAGCACTTGTGATTTTGCCATAAAATCCCACTCTTTGCTTCCCTTCACTGCTCGGCAGTAAGGAAACCAGAGGAGGGAAAAATGCCCATTTGGGCGTGAGTGAAGGAGAGAAGAAGTGAAGTTGTTGTTTTAATTTTATGTATCTAATACCAAAATCAAAAGTCAAACACCATTTTATAATAATAGTAAATGTCTTTCAGGCTTTCAAAAAGCTTTTCAACAACTCCCATCAAGTCACATCTATCAATCAAGTTGTCAAGTCACATCACTCAAAGTGACAAGCGATTTGATGCTTGATGCCACTAATGATTTGACTCTTGATATGACTTGTGTGCCGCACTCGAATTCGAAATGCGAATGCGCTCGCAAACAATCCTGGGCTCGGGTTCGCTAATTCCAAATTAACGAATTTTCTGTTACGTCGTAATTAAATTATTATACCTAGCGAAGTCACTATTTACGTCACTAACGAATTAATTCTAAATTAATTTGTTCGCCCGAATTAAAATCTAATTTTAATTCCGCGTCGAAATCCAATTTCGTTTAATATATCGAATATATTAATTTACCGATTAATTCCAAATTA
The DNA here is from genome assembly GCA_019454045.1 of Zanthoxylum bungeanum. Taxonomy (NCBI): domain Eukaryota; kingdom Viridiplantae; phylum Streptophyta; class Magnoliopsida; order Sapindales; family Rutaceae; genus Zanthoxylum; species Zanthoxylum bungeanum. Next base: position 72,270 of record SKCR01030523.1, read on the forward strand.
ATCGTTCTCTCTCTTTTAATTGAAATTTTATCCCAGATAAAAAATCTCCGTAATTAATCCTAGATTAATTTTCTCTCTCTTCTAATTAATCCCAGATTAATTTAGAGTGCGATTCATACGTCATCGGTGAATCTTTGGGAAGCGACCCATGAGATCCCCGGATATGTTGGCAGTAAATTCGGTCGTCGGACTATCTGAACACGTAAGTACCTCGTACTACGTTTATACCGATTTACAAGACAAGGTTGGCCTTTAGCAAAGTGCCATCTCTACCCAATTCTCCGGAAATATCCTTACAGGAATAAAGGATCTATATCAGACGTAGTATACGTAGTATTGCGTATTTTTGTCCAGTATCGGATGATCACGTGCTAGGCCTGGGGCTGGAATTGTGTCTGCCCCGTACAAAGAACATGTCGGATGTCTGGTAACTAGTCTCTATAATCGGATAAACATGACCTTGTCATTTTATCCCGATGACTGTAGTACTTAAGAGTACTAGTACCGTATCCTACGTGACCATCATCTCCATATGCCTGGAGTGACACTTCCGTCTTGACATCACACCATTAATTCTTTAGCCTGTGCTGACGCCTAGCTCAGCTGCTAACAGAATTATATCTAATCTAATTAGATTTATTATCGACCCGGAAGGCTTCTATTGCCGCCTCAGCTGCAGCAATAACCCGCATTTGTTGTTTATTCGGTAGCAGTATCTTGCTTGGAAGATTTCCAGCTCACTATTAAGTTATTCAAACTTTGTAGTACCGTTTGCGACTTATAGTCGTCTTATCGGTTAGGAAACTTGTTACAGTGATCCCAGTCACTTCAAGTTCTCCTTCTCCATAGACTAAGACATCATCCTTAGTTCTCTAAGATACTAACGGATGTTCTTAACTTCAATCCAGTGACTATCACTTGGATTGGCCTGTTTGTTAATCTATATGCTCAAAGCGTATGAGATACCAGGTCGCGTACATTTTTCAATGTACGAGTTCTCAGAGAGTTTTCTCGAAAGCCTAGCTTTCACCGATTATTATTATGGGAATATCATTTCCAAGAAATGACATATTATCATTATTTATAGGACAGCCACTGTCAGTACACTCCCACTAACCCTCTTATATACAAAAGAATCATTTTCGTTTTGAATTAAATCATACTCCATTATAATTACATCAAAACGATAATTCCAAGAACCTAATGCTTGCTTCAATCCAAACATGGATCGAATAACCTGCAAACCTTGTTTGCTTGTTATGGTACGACAAAACCGACAGGATGTTGTAAACATCCTCCGAAAGGTTTCCATTTCAGGAAAGCGATTTTCCCGTAAAGCTGACATATTTCATAAATGAAACATGCAGCTTTAGCAAGCATTATCCAAATGGATTTACCATGGCAACAAGTAAAAGGTTGAATCGTAATCAACACAATGTTGATAACGATACCTTTCCGCTACAAGCCTAGTTTAGTACGTTGGTATGTTGCCATCCATGTATGTCTTCCTTGAAGACTTATAGTACCAATAGGCACAATGCCTTGCGGTACTTCAACTAGTATCCAAACTAAGTTGATATACATGGAATCCATTTTGGATGTCATGACACTTTGTCATAATCAGGGAGTCGATACCTTGTATCACTTCCTCATACGTAGTCAGTTGGTATACCTTAAAAGATTGACATCTTTATGAGGTGAGATCAGAAACCCATACCCCAGGTTGCTTTCTGACTCTCTCCGACTACGCGGTTCTTGTGTATACGATGATTAATGGTAATAGTTTCATCCTTGATGAACTATTTGTGTTCCATTAGGATTCGGTGCCTTGAACAATATTACACTGATTTTCATCGAGTTTTACTATCCTCCCACTTACCACTGCATATCGGTATTCCTCTTAGGAAAACCGCATGGTGAGCAACAATCTTATTATTCTCTCGTGAGTTGTATAAGTACTATACTTTGGTATCCCTAGGATAACCTGCAATTGGCACTTATCCAATTTGGGTTCTAGTTTGGTATCATCCAAACATATGCCTAGCATACCCAAATGTTCAGGAATGAGAAACCCGGTTTCTTTCCTATTCATATCTAATATGATATTTGTCAAACAGATTTTAATGGAACCTTATTCTAAATAAGTTCTGCACTGTTTAAAGCTTATCCGTTGAAGGAAATAGTAGCTCAGAGCGACTTATAATTAACATTATCATGTCCAACAAAATTCGGTTATTCTGGTTCGGGCACACTGTCACTTTGACGTGTTCCGGGAGGAGTCCTCAATTGAAAGAATACTTTACTCTTTCAAGTATATTAGAAACTTATTGCTTAAGTATTTTCCATTACGGTCTTATCGTGACGGTATAATACTATAGCAGATCTGTATGTCTATTTCGTGTCGAAATTTTAAAAGTTTCCGATTTGTGTTCTTCAAAAGAAACACATAACCATGACGCGATGCCACATCCGTATAGGTCACGAAATATTCATATCCACCTCTAGCCTAGCTAGATATGGGCCCACTTGCTTCACTATGAACTACGGCTAACAGATCGGTGGAATTTACACTTTTACCAAGTAAAGGTGTTTTAGGCACTTTGCCCAATAGACTAGATTCGTAGACTTTATTTGAATAAGATCAAATTAGTCCGAGTACCCACTCTTCGAAAGTGTGGATATACGAGTCTTGTTTAATTGTGTCCCCGACAACAATGCCACAATTAGTTTCATCTGATCAAATCATTTTGAGCTTTTTGTTTGTCATGTTATATGTTTGAGATTAATTTATATTCAAAATATAAATTATGTTATTCACATCTAATGTGTTTATCTCAATATCATCTTTATTTAATAAAACACTTTATTGTTCTAGAATATAAAGGTTCACCCGCAGCGGGTTAAACACTGATATAGAGATAATGTTTCTAGTCAAACTAGTTACATATAACAGTTTCCTAATTTAAGTACACACCCGAAGGCAGTTCCTAAACTTAGGTATCTACGGTTAAAACAGCGACAATTGTCCCATTTTTAATTCGCAGATAAATCTCTATGGAAGTCAGTATCCTGCTCAAAGCAGATTCTGAACATCAATACATATATTTTATGTACCACACTAAGTATTTAAAATCTAATTTCAATACTAGTAATGAACATAATCTTGAAAAACATATTTGAAGTCAGAGCCTTGCTCGTTCTTCAATTCCTTCATGTCTGCTTTGTCTAAACGGCAGTCACGCTTCTGCGATCCCGTTTGCCACAATTTTGGCAGACATTTTGGGATATGTCCTTTATCTTCCTAGATGACTATAATGATTTTTCCTTTGCCCTTTTCCACATTCCAGAAGCCTTTGGCCTAGCCTCGGGTTTCTAGAATATCGAAGTAAGGTGCGCCTTGCGCTACTTGGCTTATTGCAAAGTTTGACTTTATCTCCTTGAGAATAGTCATTAACTCTCCAAGAGTTTACTATTGCAATTTTAGTACTTCTAAAATCTAAGGATAGATTTATGAAGATCCTTCAATTTCAGTATCATACTTTAAGGATCTAATCCTTATTTCTGATTCAGAAATTAAGGAGTCTACTGCGACAAGCTTAATGGATTAAACACTTAAGTTATCATTACATAAATCTTCCAAAGATTATGCTCCACTATTTGCTTAACTCCGGACTTAGGCTTAATATGTTATTTTATCAAATAAAGTAACTTATTATTTTTCCAGGACCATCCTGAAATTTTATTCCCAATTTGAAAATTAAACCATTTAAACACATTTTCCATAGGATTATGTTTTAAATGTCAATCTTTCAATTATGTCTTGATTTTAATAGTCCAACTATTTAATCAACGATTTCAGGTACTATTTAATATAATGATTACTATAGTCCAACTATCTAATCAACTATACTTTTAATAGATTAAAATCAATTATATTGATTACTATAATCCAATTATAAAATCAACTATAAATGAATAGTTTGAATATAGTCCAACTATTTATTAAAACAACAATTTAATTATTAGTCCAACAAACATTTAATTTATAAGGACGAATGATATTTGTTTGAGCGCGTATGGCAAGTAATTAAACGAATATTGCAAATTCAATTCTTGCCTCCCACTATTTTTCGGCGAGCCTCTAACCCTCTGTCGAGTACTCGGGAAACCGCGTTTCCTAGTGGGCTAGGATCCCGTTAAATATCACACAATCTTGACTTTGGCCAACAAATTGTATGATAATTAACTAGGTAGATCTCTAAGATCGATTGGATCCAATCCAATTCCTAGATCTGGTAGGGGGACATCCAAGTCCGAAACATATATCTTATATATGCCAATACATCCAATGTATTACCTAACCTTTTTCCTCTGAATCAACTAAGCATTGGCTTTGGCACAACAAACTTAGTGATCTTAATCAAGCGCGACCCATTGACCATGGAAAGCTTCATAATCAATGTCGATGGACAAGAAGTGGTCTTGACTTTGGCCAACAAACCACAACTTGGACAAGACACCAATATGGAACAAAGCCTTCGTGATTCAAACACATCATCGACGGACAAAGGCCTTGACTTTGGCCAACAAGCCAATGCTAGTCTCGGATCTTGAGTGAGAATCACTCAATGGAAGGAAAAACGCTTAATATTTTGCGAGGGTTTTTCGAGTTCAAATTGGCAACCAATTTATTATCTTTTTTAAGGTCTCATCATCATACACCCTTAAACATGCATTCTAAACACATAATAAAGCGCATATGAAAAATAATAATGATATGCAGATGGATACTTTACACATTGATCCTAGATCAAATCTCTCCATTTCTCTCTCCCGCTAGCACATGTATTATTCTACCCGTAACAATACACTTCTAAAGAAACCTCATTTACATTGAGGGGAATAGGTGAGAAGAGAATACAAAGAATAAGGAGGTGATAAGGCTGGACTCGTAGGTCCAATTAATAAATCGAATTTATTACAACAATTTCTAAAATTGTCCCACCCATCTAATATCCATCTGATATACATTATTCATGCATCGCAACCATGTATTCACACAAGCATGTTATCAATCAATCTAATCAAATTAATTAATCTGATAATTAGTGATCATCCAATGTTCAAACAACGATATGATTTTGCGCGAGTCAAACTCATTTTGTGAATAAGTACTCAAAGTACGAATTCTCGAATTAAATTAAACTACACAATTAAATCCAATTCAATTTGTATTTAATTCTAATTCACTATTTAATTCCAAATTAAATACTACACTTTATTTAATTCCAAATTTAATCGTAACGAGTCTCAAAGCCCGATTAACGTCCAACGTCAATTTAATTAAAGTCCAATGGGCTTTTAATTAATTTCTTAAGGCATGGAATTTTGGTCAACTCGGGTCAAACCGATTAACCAAAATCCAATCCGGGAGTTACCCATAAGCCTAGAAATCAATCTTCGCCCATTAGGCCCAATTAAACTTTAAATGTCCATTAAGTCGTATTTGGGCTTTATGGATGCGGTTTTGGGCATAATTGGATCCAACCAATTTTGCCTAAACCCAACTTTGTACAACAAAGCCCAACAAACCCAATTACAAAAAATCCAATTTCACATTTAATTAACCTAAAGTGTATATCATGATTAATCAGCCAAATTAACATTTCTAAAACATCAATTTATACAATTAATCATGCTCATTTTCATCATCACATGTCCAACACATTTTGATTAAAATCAAACCCATTACATGCTCATCAAGGTCTCGGCAATTAGGGTTTTTGTCCAATTAAAAAATTCAATCCAATTAATTTTCAAATCAACAATTCCAACATGATTCTAACTCATCTAATGAATCAACAAATCAAAATTCCAAGACATTAGGGCTATGTCACCATTCGGCCAACACAAGCATTTGGGGAAAAATTGTTCCAAACCATTTTCTTGAAATTGATCCAATCAAACTTCAATACAACATGATTCAAGCATATTCAAACATCCAATTTAATCAAATCATGCTCAAAATCAATTTACCCAAATTTTAAGCCCTAAACTTTTCATGCTCAAACCTTGCTCTAGATGCCATTGTTGGTTTCTACTAAGGTCCCAAGATCAATTAATAAGCATGAAATAAGTGCGAATACAAATCGAAGAAGTTGCGGAATAATCACATCGATCAGTTGAGCGACGCGGAGACAAACAAAAATCCATTTTCTGCCTTTGGACTGTCACGGTAGTGAGCTGAATATCCTCACTGTTTTCGCCCATTTGTCTTCAATTTTTGAGCTCCAAGCTTCGTCAAACGATTCCCGGCACATTGGTGGACTTCCTTATCACCTTCGCATGTCTCGTAAGTGTGCTAGCACTTGTGATTTTGCTACAAAATCCCACTCTTTGCTTACCTTCACTGCTCGGTAGTAAGCAAACCAGAGGAGAGAAAAATGCCCATTTGGGCGTGAGTGAATGAGAGAAGAAGTGAAGTTGTTGTTTTAATTTTATGTATCTAATACCAAAATCAAAAGTCAAACACATATTATAATAATAGTAAATGTCTTTCAAGCTTTCAAAAAGCTTTTCAACAACTCCCATCAAGTCACATCTATCAATCAAGTTGTCAAGTAACATCACTCAAAGTGACAAGTGATTTGATGCTTGATGCGACTAATGATTTGACGCTTGATATGACTTGCGTGCCGCACTCGAATTCGAAATGCGAATGCGCTCGCAAACAATCCTGGGCTCGGGTTCGCTAATTCCAAATAAACGAATTTTCCGTTGCGTCGTAATTAAATGATTATGTATAGCGAAGTCACTATTTACGTCGCTAACGAATTAATTCTAAATTAATTCGTTCTCCCGAACTAAAATCTAATTTTAATTTCGCGTCGAAATCAAATTTCGTTTAATATATCGAATATATTAATTTACCGATTAATTCCAAATTAATCGTTCTTTCTCTTTTAAATTGATATTTTATCCCAGATAAAATATCTCTGCAATTAATCCCAGATTAATTTTCTCTCTCTTCTAATTAATCCCAGATTAATTTAGAGTGCGAGTCATACGTCATCGGTGAATCTTTGGGAAGCGACCCATGAGATCCCCGGATATGTTGGCAGTAAATTCGGTCGTCGGACTATCCGAACACGTAAGTACCTCGTACTACGTTTATACCAATTTACAAGACAAGGTTGGCCTCTAGCAAAACGCCATCCCTACCCAATTCTCCATAAATATCCTTACAGGAATAAAGGATCTATATCAGGCGTAGTATACGTAGTATTGCGTATTTCTGTCCAGTATCAGATGATCACGTGCTAGGCTTGGGGCTGGAATTGTGTCTGCCCCGTACGAAGCACATTTTGGATGTCTGGTAACTAGTCTCTATAATCGGAAAAACATGACCTTGTCATTTTATCCCGATGATTGCAGTACCGTATCCTACGTGACCATCATCTACATATGACTGGAGTGACACTTCCGTCTTGACATCACACCCAACACACTACGATTCTCAATATACCCAGTATTGGCGTACAAAGAGCCTGTTAAAGCCCTAGACGACGGCAACCAAAGTATATTGATTGTCGCAAGTATTAGCGGTGCAAGTCTTAGGTAAAGACCAAACACACCTACCCTGATTTCGGATTTCCATAGACACATAGTCATACTACCAATGGAATTCTGAGGGGATCTATCCAGAGCGAAGCTGTTTCCCGTACCATCGGTAAAACACAACCTCCTATTACACTTGCATGAGTATCCTATACCCAAATATATGAGAACTATGCCATTGTGCCCTCACAACGCGCACAAGTGTAATACTAGTCTTTTACGCATTCATCGATGTCCAATCTCGATAATGCTCTGACTAGGGATATTTAATGATTTATCCTTCGTGGATTGATACTTTCTCATATCATTCTCAATCCAGGAACAAATCACAGGGACCTCATATCATTTATATATCTAGGTGATCTAATCACAAATGATAAGATTGCAATCTCCTTTGTCACATAGTTAATTTGTACAACAACACCATGATCTGTACAAATAGTGACGCTATGGGTCATAATTGTCCAACACATATCATATATGCAACTGTAGGAACTAATGGAACCTAAATTAAAGAGATAAATTAGTTTTAATGGAGCATAACCCCTAGAGTATTGAAAAACTAATTCGGTAATACTCAATATCAGCGAATCAAATCATATATGATTCGATAAATCCCACTGACCAATTCCATCAAAATGGAATCGCTGAAGTTTAATATTGAGTTAGAATCATATTCATTAAATAACTTCATAACTAATTTCCTTAAATTCATGTGTTTGATCATATCAAACATCTTTGAACAATTGAAAGACTCACAATGAATTTCATAGTTTTCAACACTTCAAATAGAATATCTTTGAACCATTCAAAAATATTATATCCGAGTTTCATTAGAAATATATTGATAGTTCTTGAACAATTCAAGACGTTCAACATGTTCTCTATAGAAACACATAACTAAGTCATGACAAATCATCAACTAAGTTACAGAGTATAGATAACTATCTAAGGTAATTTCGAATTCATTAAACTACATACATCCAATGTATTAGTTCAACAAATCTGTGGTCCAATGACGATCATTGGTTAAATGAAATTTAATCACAAACTGAATACAATATTCATTAAATGGATAAATATATGTGGTGTGATCTCATATCAGACCATCATTTACCATACGGAACAAACATCTAATGCTTTTATGATAAAATCTCATAAAGCACAATTCTAAGTTATTTATTTTACCGAATATTTTTCATAATGTTTATCTTTCATCAATGACACTACTAGTTATATTAAAATATGTAACAAATGTTTATACAGAACAAGTAACTATCCAATAGTCACAAGTTCTTATATCAAATATTAAAACAGTCATTAAACATTATTTTAAATAACTAGACGGGAGATCCGGTATCCAATACTTATAATTGTCGTATTGTGAGAATCAAAATTCTCTATACACAACTATACGCATCTCATTTCTTAAGCTTTATAATTTGCGTTCAATTGTTCACAACAATTGTAAATTATTGATTAGCAAACTGTGTCAGACACGTGACTTCTAAAAGTCACTAAAAGCCAAGAAACGTCATTAAAAGATAAACAAATACTGAAGGAGTTTTCTTAATGCCAGTCAAGAATCTCGAGATATGAACTGATTCGTATCAATTCTTACTGCATAAGAGATAGTTCTAACTAGACTATTATATCCTAAACCAGATATCTATTTAGCTTACCTAATCGTGACTTAGAAAATAAGTCATAAACCATCTTGATTTTCAAGAAAATCGGAACAACAGTTACCGATGGTTTCAACTAATCTAACAATATCTAAGTCTACTGTCTTTCTAGAACCTATTTGTAGGCACTGCATTTTTGCACATAAGTCCCTATGATGAGTCTCATTTGGAGACACTACCTTTTAAGTCACGGAGGTCACGGAAAACGGACATCGGGAGGGGAAATTCAGAATAAACAAGGTTCACTGTTTTTCGTTCGTGCTGCGTTCGTGTATACGTTTGAACGCCAAACAGATTGCGGGCGTTCGTGCCGCGTTCGAGGAAGCGTTCGAACGGTGTCGGTAATTCTGGTTTTGCTGCTAGCCTCTCATAAAGCCCACACGCCCAAGCCCACTTAAAACACATATTTAACACATGGTGAAATCAAAACAAATCTAAAAATCACATACCAAATTAAAATAAACATTGAAATCAATCAAATATTTTAATTCCTTAATTAAGATATTCACCCACCAATTACACAAGATTCCTTCCTAACTAAACAAAATCACATACTAAATTAAAAAGATGTCATGCCTAATTAAAATCAATTATAACAAATCAAATATATTGACTTCCTAATCTAAACCAAATTTGTCCCCCCTCAATCTTTGACTTTCCTTGCTCAACACCAAATCAAATCCCTTCATTGTGAGACAAGGTGAAGCCCTAGACTTTCTGTATATAAACAACCCCTAACCAAGACATGCACTCCCCTAGCTCATACATAGCTCATACACACAACTCACACGAAAATCACAACACACACAAAAAACACCCAAGCTTATTGACACAACTCTCCCTCACTCTCAATAACCGAAGATCACAAACCAAAGAACCATCATTGCCTTGACCAAAACACATCCCGAACAACCCCTTTACCTCATCAAAACAGCCCCGAACCACACCATAACACCACCGAAAATCACACCCAAAAAAAGTAGCCAAAACATCCCAAAAACAGTAACTAAGATACACCAGCAAAGCGGCAGCGAATCGGAGTCAAAACAGCAGTGAATCAGAGTCAAAACAGCAGTGAGTGCGGCCTTAAATCTCATTTTCCCGGTTCATACTGGGTAGCAACTCCATTATTCTCCGATTTAGTCCTCTGTGGCTACTCCGTACTCCCAACCGGGCCGCGAGCCCGGGACAGCATGCGTCGCCCCAGATCATGTGTCCCACACTATTCTAGAACTACGCAACCATAAGTAAAGTCAAAAAACCTATATATTCAAGTAATATACTATGTAGTGGATAGAAAAGTAAATCTATAAACAATATAGAATGAAAGGAAAACGAAAGTAGTAAATTCCAAAATATTACGCACTACTTAAGTTATGGATTTTAAACTCAGCAGTGTCTCTCACTACTTTACGTAATACTGTAATCCCCAATGGACAACAGGAATTCGATAATTAAATCGAATTCCATAGTGAGAGTAGGATCCCATGAATATATTTTGACTCACAGCTTTGGCGCAATCTCGACTATGTATATTCATTAGGTAGACAACTCATTGTGAATCACTCGCCAGTGACTTCTGGTTTTGGTCCTGACTGTTTCTCGCTGTGACAGCTTTGGCACATTCACAGGAGGTGTATCAAGGCTACACTCTCCAATGACAAACTCAAGCTACCGATGTAGTCCTGACAGCTTTGTGTTAGTGTTCCTAGAACATGCCAAGGATCTAATAAGTAAGGAAAGATGTTCATAAATTCATTATAAGTTGCGGAATTACTTACATGAATGGATTTGAGCTTTTAAAATTTTGAATGAAGATCTCCAAGATCCAACCTTTGTGTTGATTCCAAGCTTTGAGTTGGTTTCCCTATCACCTTAGAAGACTTCTACAATTCTAGCTTTGTTGATTTTGCCACAAAATCAAAGAGAAAGAAGGAGGAAGCTCACGCCCATATGCTTGATCTATTAGGGTTTGTTTTTGTCATGTGTTGTGTAATGAGAGAGAGAGATGCCTTTTGGTAAAACCAATTTACCCTTTTACCTAAACAAGGTGGTTGGGTAAATGGTTTCACCAAAACCATTCCAAGGTAGTTGGAAAGTTGGTGGCTTGGCATAAATGCCAACTACCCTCCCAACTACCACATGTGAAATGGGCCCCACATTTGAATTCAAAATTCAAATGGATTCTACGAATGTTTGCCGTGGCTCGGATTCGATTAATTCGATTAAATAAATTTTCATCGCTAAATAATTAAATCTAATTTAATTAAATGACGACGCCTCGTAAATATATTACGAATGTCGTTTACGAATTAATTCTAAATTAATCTGTTCGCTCGTATTAAAGTCCAACTTTAATTTCGTAATGAAATCCAATTCATATTAATATATTCGATATATTAATTTTAGCCCATACTAATAATTTAAATAGAAAAATCAAATTTAACTATTAAATTTATTTCACCGATTAATTCCAAATTAATCGCGTTCTCTCTCTTCCAAACACATTTAATCCCAGATTAAATAAAGCCTCAATTAATCCCATATTAATTTTCTCTCTCTAAATTAATCCCAGATTAATTCTAGTTTAAGTCAACTGTCATCGGTGAATCTTTGGGAAGCGACCCAAGAGACCTCTGGATATGTTGGCAGTAAATCCGATTATCGGACTATCCGACTAAGTGTGTACCTCGTACCACATGCTTACAAATTTACTAGACATTGTTGGCTTCTAGCAAAGCACCGTGCCTACCCAATTCTCCAGAAATATTCTTACTGGAATATACAATCTATGTCAGGCGTAGTATACGTAGTATTCTGTATTGTGATCCAGTATCGGATGTCACGCGCTAGAGGCTGGGGATGGAATTATGTCTGCCCCGTACGAAGCACATGTCGGATGACTGGTAACTAGTCTCTATAATCTAATGAACATGACCTAGTCATATCATCCCGATGGCTGCAGTACTTAAGAGTACTAGTTTCGTATCCTTCGTGACATCATCTCCACTATGACTGGAGTGATACTTTCGTCTTGACATCACACCCAATACATTATGATTCTCAATATACCCAGCATATTGATTGTCACAAGTATTAGCGGTGCAAGTCTCAGGTTAAGACCAAATACACCTACCCTGATTTCAGACTTCCATAGACACATAGTCATACTACCAATGGAATTCCGAGGGGTCTATCCAGAGCGAAGCTGTTTTCTGTACCATCGGTAAAACATAACCTCCTATTACACTTGCATGAGTATCAAATACCCAAATATATGAGAACTATGATATTGTGCCCACACAACGCGCACAAGTGTAATACTAGTCTCTTACGCATTATCGATGTCCAATCTCGATAATACTCTGATTAGGGATATTTAATGATTAATCCTTTGAGGACTGATACTGTCTCATATCATCTCAATCCATGAACTAATCATAAGGACCTCCTATCATTTATACATCTAGGTGATCTAATCACAAATGATAAGAGTGCAATCTCCTTGTCACATAGTTAATTTGTACAACAACACCATGATCTGTACAAATAGTGACGCTATGGGTCATAATTGTCCAACAATCTCCCATTTGGCCTATAGCCAGTCACTCGAGTGTCATACACCTGAACTATGTACGGTTCGCTCAAACTGCTGAGGAAAGGCTTTCGTCAGCAGATTTGCGTGATTATCGTCTGATGTGATTTATTCGATCATCACATCGCCACGCTGTATGATCCGAACGAATCAGATGAACAGTCAAAGTATATATTTGGATCGTTGATGAGACCATTAATTCTTTAGCATGTGCTGACGCCTAGCTCAGCTGCTAACAGAACTATATCTAATCTAATTCGATTTATTATCGACCTAAATGGCTTCTATTGCTGCCTCAGCCGCAGCAATAAACCGCATTTGTTGTTTATTCGGTAACAGTATCTTGGTTGGAAGATTTCCAGCTCACTGTTCCGTTATTCAAACTGTATAGTACCATTGTTTTTATCGGTTAGGAAACTTGCAGCAGTGATCCCAGTCACTCCAAGTTCTCCTTCTCCATAGTTTAAGACATCATCCTTAGTTCTCTAAGATACAAACGGATGTTCTTAATATAAATCCAGTGACTATCACTTGGATTGACCTGTTTGTGACTCCATATGCTCAAAGCGTTTGAGACACCAGGTCACATACATTTTTCAATTTACGAGTTCTCAGAGAGTGTTAACAACTTTAAATCTATCCCAGTAGATCTTTATTACTAGAATAAAGGTTGTTTCTCCCAAGAATTCTACGGAGAATTTTCATGAATGCCAAGCTTTCACCGATTGTAATATGGGAATATCATTTCCAAGAAATGACATATCATCATTATTTAGGACAGTCACTTTCAGTGCGCTCCCACTAACCTCCTTCTATACACAAGAATCATTTCTCGTTTTGAATTAAATCATAAACCATTATGATTACATCAAAACGATAATTCCAAGAACCTAATACTTGCTTCAATCCAAACATGGATCGAATAACATGCAAACCTTGTTTGCTAGTTTTGATACGATAAAATCGTCAGGATGTTGTAAACATCCTCCAAAAGGTTTCCTTTTCAGGAAATGATTTTTCGTTCAGCTGCCATATTTCATAAATGAAACATGCAGCATCAGCAAGCATTATCCAAATGGATTTAACGTGGCAACAGTAAAGATTTCGTTGTAATCAACATAATGTTGATAACGATACCTTTCCGCTACAAGCCTAGTTTAGTACGTTGGTATGCTGCCATCCATGTATGTCTTCCTTGAAGACTTATATAGTACCAATAGACACAATGCCTTGCGGTACAACAACTAGTCTCTAAACATAGTTGGTATACATGGAATCAGTTTCGGACTTCATGGCACTTTGCCATAATGGGGAGTTGATACCTTGTATCACTTCCTCATATGTAGTCAGTTCGTCTTCCTCAATAAGATTGACATCGTTATGAGGTGAGATCAGAAACACATACCTCCCAGGTTGTTTTCTGACTCTCTCCGACTAACGCGATTCTTCTGTATTCGAAGATTGTGGTACAGTTTCATCTTTGATAAACTATTTGTGTTCCATTAAGGACTAGGTGCCTTGAACAGTATTACTCTGATTTTGATCCAGTTTTACTATCCTCCCACTTACTACTGCATATCAGTATTCCTCTTAGGAAAAACGCATGGCGAGCAACAATTAAATTGTTCTCATGTGAGATGTATAAGTATTATACTTTGGTTTCCCTAGGATAACCTACAATTTAGGCACTTATCTGATTTGGGTTCTAGTTTGGTATCATCCAAACGTATGCCCTAGCATTCCCAAATTTCAGGAGTGAGAAAAACCATGTTTCTTTCCTGTTCATATTAAAATATGAATTCTGTCTAACAGATTTTCATGGAACCTTATTCAAAATAAGTATTGTATTGTTAATGTTTATCCCTTTGAAGGAAAATGGTACTAGCAGAGAGACTCATGATTAACCTTATCATGTCAACAAAATTCGGTTTCTCCGTTTGGACACACCGTTAAATTGACGTGTTCTAGGAGGAGTCCTCATTGAAAGAATACTATACTCTTTCAAGTATTTGAGAAACTTATTGCTTAAGTATTTTCCATCTCGGTCTTACTGTGAGGTTTTAATACTTTAGCCGATCTGTTTGTCTACTTCCTGTCGAAACTCTAAAAGTTTCTGATTGTGTTTCATAAGAGACACATAACCAAACGCGATGCCACATCCGTAAAGTCACGAAATACTTATATCCACCTCTAGCCTAGCTAGATATGGGTCCACTTACGTCACTATGAACAAGGGCTAACAGATCGATGGCACTTACACTTTTACCAAGTAAAAGGTATTTTAGGTACTTTACCTAATAAACTAGATTCGTAGACATCATTTGAATGGAATCAAATCCGTCCTAGTATCCACTCTTCAAAAGTGTGGATATACGAGTCTTGTTTAATGTGTCCCAGACAACACTGCCACAAATAAGTCTTATCTGATCAAATCAGTTTGAGCTATTTGTTCGTCATATTATATGTTTGAGATTTATTTATATTCAAAATATAAATATGTTATTCACATCTAATGTGTTTATCTCAATATCATCTTTATAAAATAAAACACTTAGTGTTCTAGAATATAAAGGTATACTCGCAACGAGTTATACTCGACATAGAGATAATGTTTCTAGTCAAACTAGTTACATTATAACAGTTTCCTAATTTAAGTACAAACCCGAAGGGTAGTTCCTAAACTTAGGTATCTACGGTAAAACAGCGACTTTCGTCCCGTTTTCGATTCGCAGATTAATCACAATTGAAGTCAGTATCCTGCTCATAGCAGATTCTGCACATCAATGCATATTTATATATCACACATAGTATTTAAAATCCTATTTTAATACTAGTAATGAACATATTTATGACAAACATATTTGAAGTCAGAGCCTTGCTCGTCTTCAATTCCTTCATGTCTACTTTGTCCACACGGCAGTCACGCTTCAGTGATCTCATTTGCCACAATTTAAGCAGACATCTTGGGATATGTCATTTATCTTCCTAGAAGACAATAATGATTTTGCCTTTGCCCTTTTCTATATCCCATAAGCCTTTTAGCCAAGCCTTGGGTTTCTATAATATCGAAGTAAGGTGCGCCTTGCGCTACTTGCCTTATTGCAAACTTTGGCTTTATCTCCTTGAGAATAGCCATTAACTCTCCAAGAGTCGTTAATTGCAATTTAATACTTCTAAGATCTAAGAATAGATCTATGAAGATCCTTCAATTTCTTCATCATACTTAAGGATCTAATCCTTAGTTCTGATTAGGAAATTAAGGAGTCATTTTGACAAGTATAATGGATTAAGCACTAAAGTTATCATCACATGAATCTTCCAAAGATCATGCTCTACTATTTGCTTAACCTGGGTTTAGGCCTAATATGTTATTTTATCAAATAAAGTAACTTATTAGTTTCCAGGACCATCCTGAAATTTATTCCCAATTTGAAAATTAAAGTCGTTCAAACACATTTTCACCCAGGATTATGTTTGTAAACACTAATCTTTCAGTTATCTTGATTCCAATAGTCTAACTATCCAATCAACGATTTCGGGTACAATCTAATGTAATGATTATTATAGTCTAACTATATAACTAATTACAATTTTATTGGTTAAAATCAAATATATATTGATTACTATAATCCAATTACATAATCAACTATAAATGATTGGTAAATTCAAATATATTGATTACTATAATCCAATTATATAATCAACTATAAATGAATGGTAAAATTCAAATATATTGATTACTATAATCCAATTACATAATCAACTATAAATGAGTAGTTTGAATACAGTCCAACTGTTTAATTAAAAAAACAATTAAATATTAGTCCAACTAATATATTTATAAATAAATTATGACGAAAATGAAATGAGCGCGTATTGGCAAGTATCTAAACGAAATTTGCAAATTTAATACTTGCCTCCCACTATTTTCGACGAGCCTCTAACCCTCTGTTGACTACTCGGGAAACCTTGTTTCCTAGTGGGCTAGGATCCCGTTAAATAACACACAATCTTGACTTTGGCCAACAAATTGTAAGATACTTAACTAGGTAGATCTCTAAGATCAATTGGATCTCATCCAATTCCTAGATCCAGTAGGTGGACATCCAAGTCCGAAACATATATACAATATATATGCCAATATATCCAATATATTTTCCTAACCTTTTTCCTCTGAATCAACTAAGCCTTGGCTTTGTCACAACAAGCTTAATGATTCCAGTTAAGCGGGACCCATTGACATGGAAAGCTTCGTAATCAATGTCGATGGACAAGAAATGATCTTGACTTTGGCCAACAAATCACGACTTGGACAAGACACGATATGGAACAAAACTCTCATGATTCAAACACATCCGCAATTGACAAAGGTCTTGACTTTGGCCAACAAACCAATGCCAACTTTGGATCTTGAGTAAGAATCACTCAACGGAAGGAAAAACGCTTAATATGTTTTGAGGTTTTTTCGCGTAAATTGGCAACCAATTTATTATCTTTGATTAGGTCTCATCATACACCCTTAAAGCATGCATTCTAAAAGCATAAAGGCGCGATAAATAAATTAATAATGATATGCGGATGGATATGTCACAAATTGTTCCTAGAATAAATCACTCCCTTTCCTCTCCACGGCTAGAACTATTCTAACTTCTACCCAATTGGTGAGAAGAAAATACAAAGAATAATGAGATAAAAGGCTGGACACGTAGGTCCAATTTAATAAATTCTAAATTTATTACAATTTCCAAAATTGCCCTCGCCCTTCTAATATCCATCTGATATACATTATCCATACAACATATTCATGTATTCACAAAGCAGGTTATTCAATCAATCTAATCCAATTAATTAATCTTTGATTAATGACCATCCAATGTTCAAACAACGATTTGATTTGCGCGAGTCCAACTCGTTTAAGAATAAATACTCAAAGTAAGTATTCTTGAATTATATTGAATTACAACTTAAAAAACCTATTTATATTCAATACTAATTCCAAATTAAATATTTACACTTAGTATTTGCCTTAAAGACTTGGATTCCAAATCCAATCTTAATGGGTCTCAAAGGCCCAATAACATCCAATGTCATTTTAATTAAAGTCCAATGGGCTTTTAATTAATTATTAAGGCATGGGCTTTGGCCATAATGGGTCAAACCCAAAATACCAAGGCCCAATAGGAATCACCATATTGCCTACAAATTAATTTAGGCCCAATTAAATTTTTTTAAAGGGCCATGTGATGTATTTGGGCTTTATGGAATTGATTTTGGGCCCAATTGGATCCAATCCAAAATCCAAAACCAAACTTGGTCAAACCAAGCCCATTAAGCCCAAATTCACACTTTTAGCCCAATTCATAATTTAAAGGCTTATTAACATAATTATAATATTCCAATATCACAATTATTTTAATTAAAGTGTATTAGCCATGATTAATTAATTAAACTCAATATTTCCAAATACCAATTAACTTAATTAATCATGCTTAATCCATCAATTTATGCTCAAACAATTGAAGCAAAACATCATTTTCATGCTCAACATGCTCTTTGAATTTAACATGAACATTATTGACTTTGATTCTAATCTAATCAAACCAACAATCAACATTTAATCACGCTTTAAACACATCAAATGTTGTAAAAAAAATTCAAAATGAGCAATCACTGACTGTGGTTCGGCCACACTAAGGAATTTAAAAACTTTGATCCATCAATTTTTCTCAAATCTAATCATGCCAACTCTAAGTTAACATATTCTAAGCATGCTCAAAGCATCAATTGAAGAAATCATATTCAAAAAACAAAAGCCCAAAATATTAGTCTCATGAACCCTAAAATTTTCATGCTTGAAATTGGCTCTTGATACAAATGTTAGTTTTCTTAGAACATGCCAAGGATCTAATAAGCAAGAAAAGTGTTCATAAATTCATTATAACTTGCGGAATTACTTACATGAATGGATTTGAGCTTTTAAAATTTTGAATGAAGATCTCCAAGATCCAACCTTTGTGTTGATTCCAAGCTTTGAGTTGTGAATGAAGATCTCAAGATCCAACCTTGTGTTGATTCCAAGCTTTGAGTTGTGAATGAAGATCTCCAAGATCCAACCTTTGTGTTGATTCCAAGCTTTGAGTGTGAATGAAGATCTCGAAGATCCACCTTTGTGTTGATTCCAATCTTTGAGTTGGTTTCCCTATCACCGTAGAAGACTTCTTACAAGTGCTAGCTTTGTTGATTTTTCCACATCAAAGAGAAAGAAGAGGAAGCTCCCCCATATGCTTGATCTATTAGGGTTTTTTTTGTCAAGTGTTGTGTAATGAGAGAGAGAGATGCCTTTTGGTAAAACCAATTTACCCTTTTACCTAAACAAGGTGGTTGGGTAAATGGTTTCACCAAAACCATTCCAAGGTAGTTGGAAAGTTGGTGGCTTGGCATAAATGCCAACTACCCTCCCAACTACCACATGTGAAGTGGGCCCCACATTTGAATTCAAAATTCAAATGGATTCTACGAATGTTTGCCGCGGCTCGGATTCGTTTAATCCGATTAAACGAATTTCCGTCACTAAATAATTAAATCTAATTTAATTAAATGACGACGCCTCGTAAATATATTACGAATGCCGTTTACGAATTAATTCTAAATTAATCCGTTCGCTCGTATTAAAGTCCAACTTTAATTTCGTAATGAAATCCAATTCATATTAATATATTTGATATATTAATTTTAGCCCATACTAATAATTTAAATAGAAAAATCAAATTTAACTATTAAATTATTTCACCGATTAATTCCAAATTAATCACGTTCTCTCTCTTCCGAACACATTTAATCCCAGATTAAATAAAGCCTCAATTAATCCCAGATTAATTTTCTCTCTCCAAATTAATCCCAGATTAATTATAGTTTAAGTCAACTGTCATCGGTGAATCTTTGGGAAGCGACCCAAGAGACCTCTGGATATGTTGGCAGTAAATCTGGTTATCGGACTATCCTATTAAGTGTGTACCTCATACCACATACTTACGGATTTACAAGACATGGTTGGCTTCTAGCAAGCACCGTGCCTACCCAATTCTCCAGAAATATTCTTACTGGAATATACAATCTATGTCAGACGTAGTATACGTAGTATTCTGTATTACGATCCAATATCGGATGTCACGTGCTAGGCCTGGGGCTGGAATTATGTCTGCCCCGTACGAAGCACATGTCGGATGTCTGGTAACTAGTCTCTATAATCGGATAAACATGACCTAGTCATATCATCCCGATGACTGCAGTACTTAAGAGACTTGTTCCGTATCTTTCGTGACATCATCTCCACTATGACTGGAGTGATACTTCAGTCTTGACATCACACCCAATACACTACGATTCGTAATATTGATTGTCGCAAGTATTAGCGGTGCAAGTCTCAGGTTAAGACCAAATACACCTACCCTGATTTCGGACTTCCATAGACACATAGTCATACTACCAACAGAATTCCGATGGGTCTATCCAGAGCGAAGCTGTTTTCTGTACCATCGGTAAAACACAACCTCCTATTACACTTGCATGAGTATCCAATACCCAAATATATGAGAACTATGCTATTGTGCCCTCACAACGCGCACAAGTGTAATACTAGTCTCTTACGCATTATCGATGTCCAATCTCGATAATACTCTGACTAGGGATATTTAATGATTAATCCTTCGAGGACTGATACTGTCTCATATCATCTCAATCCAGGAACTAATCATAAGGACCTACTATCATTTATACATCTAGGTGATCTAATCACAAATTATAAGAGTGCAATCTCCTTGTCACATAGTTAATTTGTACAACAACACCATGATCTGTACAAATAGTGACGTTATGGGTCATAATTGTCCAACACTTTGGCACGTTCAGGATTTCCACTTTCACTTGAATTTGTCTAGTATCATTATACACCGGTATGGATAAAATTCTATCAACTATACCCTCACTGCTTTGGCACGATCTCGGATGCAGCCATAGAAAGTTACCATAAACCGTATTGACAAGACGGACCAAGAAACATGTATCCAATACACATTACTTTACAGCCATATTTAAAAATGGGGATTTTCCTATGGAAGCTACAATCTACATCAAATGTAGAATTTTAATCTAAATCATTTTACTAAACAATTCAATTCTACCTTAGAACATATGACTCAATCTAACAATTAAATTTCGTTACATATTCGTTAGCAAAGAACTGAAAAGTAAAGAAACATATCTAGATTCTAAGCATGTGCGAACATTAAAATTGGATTAAATATAAAATATCAAGCATGAATAATGTAATGGATGAAGCATCAAACCCGCTCTGATACCAATTTTGTTGGAGTTTTGGGCGATGGGGCGCAGCGGAAGCCCGGGTTCGGGCGAAATCATATTTTAAAACTTTTTCAAAATACCAAATAAATTATTCAATATCTAATATGAATAATTTATTCATATTTCACCTAAACCTATTTATTTAATATCAAATATTAACATAAACATAGTTGAAACTTCATGAAACTTTTACGAAAACCGATTTTCCGTAAAATGACGCAAAACGTGTTTTTGACCGAACCGACTACCCGACACTTATGGAAACTACCAAGGTTAGCTCCAATAGTGTCGGGGCAGTTCATGGGCTGCCCGAAGAGTGACATATTCACTGTTTGGATAGTCGTCACCCGGTTGGCTCAAAATCCACCCGGTAACGTCAGTTTTTTCCATTTTCGCTTATTTCAAGTCGGAAACACTTTCCGATAATTGTGCCAACTCCCAAAAGACATCCAAAACATTCGAAAGACATCAATTTCATCACAAAATCAGAATCATTTCCAGGTCAGAACAGAAAACGAAATTGTCCAAAATTTCATGCTTTAGACCAATTTTCAACAAGATTAATCTAATTAATCCATCACCAAATGAGTCCCACCAAATATGAGAAACTCTAGAAATATTTTAGGCTATTTAGAATGGATCAATAACTCTAGAATGACAACAGTTCATCAAATGAACAAATTGGATAAAATTACAATAATTTCCACCCAATACACTTCACACATGCATCAACCACTTCGAATCCATCCACCAAATAACAAAGCCCCAAATTTCAGATTTGAAAGAAACCCTATAACACTTTCTAATCAACAAGAAACAAGAAATCATATTTCTAAGCGTGGGGTTAAAAGATTACCTTTTAATCTCTTATTTCCCAAGTCTTTCCTTTGATATTTTCCATCAAATCTTAAAGGTTTTGAAACAAATTTTTAAACCCATTTTTGTAGAGGGACTTTCGGCAGTGGAGGCTTGGAGAAGATGAAAAACAACTTTCTCTTTCTTTCTTATGAAAAGTGGCGTTAGGTGGTTGTTTTGAAAAGTCAAAATTTTCTTTTCTTTTAACAAATAAAAGAAAAACAACTTTTCCTTAAAAAAAAATCCAAAGTGGCGTGAGTGGAGGGGAAAATTTGGCCATTTATGTTTTAATTTTAATCACATTAAAATGCTTGGCAATAAAGCCAACACTTGGATTAATATAATATATATATTACTTTAATATATATTAGATAACAAATACACATGTTACACTTGTAAATTAAAAAGTAAAAAGTAAATTTTCTAATTCAAAAATTAGACAAATTATTTATTTACTTTTAAGTGTTATGCCCTCATTTATTAATAAATGTGTATCTAATCTAATTATGTATCAAATACAAATACACATTAGAATGACCAAAAATTTTCCCGGCATGTGTAAATTCGTTTACCAATTAAACGATTCAAATTAACTAATTTAATCCGACAAAATATTATGAATAATCAATATTATTCATAACGTGTTGCCCAAGTACTCAACGAGTACACTTCATATTGTGGGACTCTCTAAGTTTAGGTTTATTCGTCACGAAATCTAATTCCGTGTCCATAATCCACCCACTCATGGATTATGATGACCACAGATAATTTCGCTAAACTAAGCAAACCGAGGTCATAGTATACGTATAATCCATCTGTCACATGTTATCCGTATTATACCTGGGATATAGATCAGAACATCAAATCTGTTCGGTATAATACAGTCGACTTTCAATTTACGATCTCTAAATAACACTCGGTACTATTTCCGACATTATACCACGGTCATGGATTTACTAGATCGTAAACATGTGTTGGATGCCTATGCCATGTACACAGGACTGACAGATCCTATCTTGATACGCACAGGATATCATGAGCATCAGTCAATACCCAACGAACATGCGGAGGTCTGATCATGACTAGATCTTTGACGTGACTGCTATCAAAGTGTGAAGGATAGCTCATATATCCACAGTGGTATGTCAAATAGAAGGACCACTATGCTCGCTCAACTCGAGAAGATTCCTATTGACGTTGATGTACCATCTATTAGGAAACCTTCATTGAGTCGTTCAGTGTCTTATCAAATAAACACATATATGTCTATATGAGTCTCCTGAGCCTAATGGTTCACTGGGATAAACCATCGGACCAAGTCACGATATACGACATGTACTGGTCTCAGTGGATTTTACTAACCGACCCGTGTTAGTAAATCTTGACCATGAACTTTATTTAAGGATATACAACTAATAGTGCTCTTCCCAATGTCAATTACAAACTGCGTTGTAACTGCGCACTATATTGTATATCCTAGGGTCTTTGTCTAATATACACATATCACTGAACCAGATTCGGTTTCAATCTAATCGCAATCAGATCGAATAAGCGTATAAAAGACAATTGTGCTACCAATAATTAAGTAATATTATGGAAATACAATTGCTCATATTTATGAATCGGACATAAATACGATCCGGATTGACACTCCGAACACCAACCCTAACAGATACGTAACGCCCCAAAGTCATGGATTTTCACTTCTGGCTCTAATTGGGCGTATGGGGGGACGGCGATGCGTAACGCCCTCATGCATCAAGTTTTTCACAGTACCAGAGATATTTTTCACATAAAGTTTTCAGAAAAAAGTTCTCTCCAGTTTAAAAGAAAATAATCAGTTTTCAAAAAAAGTTTTCAGAAGCACTTTAAGTATAAATGATTTCAAACATATATTCTTATTTAGTTTCTTATTTTGTAGCTCCACTCACTGATATCCTCAGGACTCACCCCCCACCATTTCTCAGTTCTTTTGCAGGATTCCTCTATTGGTGAGCCATATGCCGCTTTTGGAGACCCAGTTCGAGGAAAAGTGTTACTCTGCAGTCAGTAGTCATCGGGTCCACCTTACCAGATCTATGTTCATGTAGAATATAGTTTATGGATGTCGTTTTGTTGTATCATTGACATGTACTTGATGTTGTATATATATTATAAATATTTTCAGACATGTATATATGCATACGTTTGGTTTCATGATCTCACGATTAAGTTTATTTAAGTTATTTAGTTGCATGTATGATTGAGTAAAACATTGCATAGAATTAAGATAAAAGCAAGTGTTCTAGTGCATGAATTAGAGGCTTAGACGACAGTGGGATCTGTTGCTTGCCGGTAACATACTCGTACTGGGGATGTTACAATTATCATATATTTATCAAGCACAAATAAATTCCTACTGGCTATATCCTCATAGCTTTGGTACGTTCTCGGATATAGTCGTAGAATATTTATCGTATTGAGAAGACTGAACAGGAAACATGCATCAAGTACATATAAATTATAAAACCTTATTTCTAATAGGGATGTTCCACAAAAGATGTCATTCACTTTATTTAATCAAATTAAATAAACACATGCATGCATAAAGAAAAGATTAGATTAAACATTAAATTTAAAGGCATAATCATATCATGTGTTCAGAATCAGACTCGCTCTGATACCATTTTGTTGGGGTTTTTAGGGGGTATTACCGGGTAACGTAGCGGAACGCGGAAAAATAAATTTTTTCGATTTCAATAATTTTTCTTGGGCAATTAAAATAAACTTATCTATTCTAATTACTCAATACTTAAAAACTGAATTTTTTTAACCCAAAATTAGATTTTTCCCTTAATTACCGTGAGACCCCAAAGGTTTGTATTTTGATAATTTTAGTCTTAATTTATCAAATACAACATTAAGTGATTTCAAATCACTACCAAAATGATTTCTACATATCATATACATAAAAATACAACTCACAACATAAATCTCATTTTTTCTTACAATTGCTGAGAACACCCAACAATTACAACTTATTACATTTTGGACCAAATTTGTTCAAAACAACTTTAGATGATTTCCAATCAACACCAAATGATTTGTACATATTATATACCTCATTATACAACAACTATATGAAAAGGCCCAATTTTGGTTGAGGTATGAACCCTAATATTTCAAATTAATCCAATTAATAAAATTAACCAAAAGTAAACAAATCCAACACTTTAATCTAATCTCTACAACACCAAACAAGTCTTACCACTTTGAAACAACTCAATAACAATTCTAGGTCATCAATGAGTAGCATAACAACTCTAGAATGGCAACAAGATCATCAAATGATCAAAAGTGTGCTTATACACCATTTATAAGCATACTTTAAAAACATACATGCTAACATCTTTCATTCATGCTTCCAACCATTTTATTAGAAAACTAAAAGAGTAGAGAAACATTCAAGCATCACATGTTGTATCTAAGTACTCTAGAAACATTTTTCTAGTTGAAAGAAAGTAGAAAAAACTTACACAAATTGAAGTTTTCTTCACTTTTCTTCTTAACACTTAACGTTTTCTCTCAACTTTCTTTTTGTAACTTTGGAGGCTCAACACTTTGTGTAAAATAAATGAAAAAAATAACACTTATATATCTTTAGGGTTGGCCGAAAATTACAAAGAAAAAGAAAAGATATTTTTCCAATTTTCCAAAACAAAAATCAAACAAGTCAAATGATATTTGACATCCTTTTCTTTAATTTAAAGTTAAACATATACACTACATAATCATTTCTTAACTTTATCATAATAATAGATATTTATATTTTAATTATTTTAATTATTTAATAATTAATTAATTAATTAATTAATTAAAAATATCAAAATATATGTGTTGATGGTGTTTTTTATGCACTATGATATTTAAGCAGCACGACAGGGGTAAAAGGGTAACTCCCTTCTTCATCGAGATCATTAATACCGACCCGACCACAAGAGTTTTGGTCCGAGCACTTATGATCTGTAACCCGACCACATAAGATCGGATGACCGGGCATTATAAGATTGACAACAACATTCTCAGCTCAAATGACCATTATGACCGACCTCATGAAGACCGAGCATATGGCGAGGCGTGCTCCGGAAGATGACACCCTATTCTTACGGATAATACGACAAGTTATCCTATTTTCATGGGGAAAACTGGTGAGTCAGAGTCCTAATAGGATAAAAAAAAGTAAAGGTGGTTTTGATTAGGAATCCTTATGAGAAAAGGGAATAGTTTTGACTAGGAATCCTTATGGGAAAAGGGAATAGTTCCAACTAGGAAATTCTTGTAGGAGAAGGAATCTGATTTCTACACTATTATAAATAGAAGGGTAGAGTATGCATAAGGGACAAGTGGAGAGCATTAAGAATCATCAGGAGAATCATTATTATCAGACTTGTAAAAAATAAAGAAGCAGAGCCGAGAAGTGTGTTTGAGTAATAAGAGTATCATCATTTTTGTGCCCGTGGACGTAGGTCGGACCAAGATCCGCCGAACCACGTTAAATCTCCTTGTCAATTGGCGTATTTATCTGTCTTTTGCTAAGTTTGCTTTTGGTCCCCCATAACCAAACAAATTCACTATTGAGGGAGGATTGTCTCGGGGGTAATATTCCCATATTTCCTTGAGGCCAAAATCCGCCGTCAACAGTTGGCACCGTCTGTGGGGACTCAACAAAAAGCGGCTCGCATAGTAAGACGATGGCAGAAGGTGGAAATCACCAATCGTCGGGGAATCCGGCTACAGATTGGATGAAGAAGAAGAGAAAGAAAGCATAAGGAAAGACAGTGAGGATAGTCAGACCCTCCTAAAATCCATGATGCACCGACTGGAGAAAATGGAAGGGGGGAACCGCGAGAAGCCTGAAACCAGAGCTAATCAAAGAAGATGAGAGATAGAAGATGGAAAAAGGGTCGCCGATGTGAGTGATGACGATGAACCGATGAGGAAGGGTCCATACGGGATGAGGTCCGTAGTGGTAGAAAAAGATTTACAAACGGAGGATACGTGGGAAGAATAAGAGGGGAGACAATCACCATATTCTTCTTATGATAGCCCCCGCGACACTAGAAGGGGAAATATGAAGCATGGTGAAACTGGACGGGAAGTCTCAAGAGATGAGGAACGCCGCACCCGTGGTGACACAGATGGCAGTATAAAGTCTTGGTTAAGAAAAGAAATGGCCAAGTGGGGAGTAAACCCCAAGATTGATACAGCAGATGCTCGGAACGGTGAGGTTGAATCTCCCTTCATAGAAGAAATAAGGTCGGCAAAATTCCCAAGACATTTCAACATGCCATCCATGACGCCCTACAAAGACCATTCATATCCAAAGTCCCATATCGAAAGTTTCATCCTATTAATGGAGGTCCAAGGGATAGTAGGGGATGTCATTTGCAAAGTATTCCCCCTAACCTTGAGCGGGTCTGTCATTCTGTGGTTCAGAAGTCTTACCCCGGGAAGCATCAGTAGCTTCACTCAACTCAGAAGGTCATTTGTTCGACACTTCAAAGGGGCATGCGTCCCCAAGAAAATGGTGGGAGAATTGAGACTGATGAAGCAGGGGGATGATGAGCCCCTGAGGAATTTTATTGAAAGATACCACAATTTGGTGCTCGAGGTCGGAGCGTACGAGTCATCGTAAGCGCTAGAAAGTCTCAAGGGAGGTTTGAAGGTCGAGAAGTTGTGGACTCACCTGAGGATTCAAGACGTATCGGATTATGCCACTGCCCTGGAGTTGGCCAGGAAGTTTATCTTAATAGAGGAGGAGAAAAAGATTGCCCGGGGAGTAGACACCCGAAAGGCTAAGATACTCAGGTCAGACAATCAGTGGGATTCGATTAGAAATTTGAGGAGACCAATCCCGGAGCAGAAGAAACTCAGACCGACACCTCCGAGTAGTCATGTTCAAATGATAAAGTCATATGTCCAAGTCAACCGTGTCACGGGGAGAACAGTATACACCCCCCTGAACAAACCTATGGCCCAGATAGTTCGGGAAATCCAGGATAAAGGTCTGTTGGCCGAGCCTAATTTGAAAAGGTTCCCGATTGAGGAGGGAAATAGTAGGGCATATTGTATCTACCATAACGTAAGGGGACATGCCACGAATGGGTGCAGAGACCTGCGGGAGCAGGTGGAAGACTGGTGGTGAAAGAAGGCTATCTCAGTGTGTACATAGACCATTCGGTTTTTGAGGTCGACCAAGTTGATGGCAGAAGTCATCCGGTCGGATGCGTGGAATGCTGAGATGCAGAGAGGATGTATTAAGAAGAGCCTTGCTTGTAGTGACCCTTGTAGAGTTGCAAGAAATACAACGGATCCCAAAAAGGTGAGTAAGACCTTTTCTGTCTTAGGTTGACATTTGATTATGCTTTTTTGTTATGGCTCACAAAATGGTTTTGATATTTTTTTTACGGCTCGGGGTCTGCTCTTGTACCGCCGAGTTCGTTTTGTTGATATATGTTTTACGGCTCGGGTCTGCTCTTGTACCGCCGAGACCGATGTTTCCTTCCGGCTCGGGTCTGCTCTTGTACCGCCGAGACCGATGTTTCTTTCCGGCTCGGGTCTGCTCTTGTACCGCCGAGACCGATGTTTCTTTCCGGCTCGGGTCTGCTCTTGTATCGCCGAGACCGATGTTTCTTTCTGGCTCGGGTCTGCTCTTGTACCGCCGAGACCGATGTCTCTTTCCGGCTAGGGTCTGCTCTTGTACCGCTGAGACCGATGTTTCTTTCCGGCTCGGGTCTGCTCTTATACTACCGAGACCGATATTTCTTTCCCGCTCTGGTCTGCTCGTGTACCGCCGAGACCGATGTTTCTTTCCGGCTCGGGTCTGCTCTTGTACCGCCGAGACCGATGTTTATTCGGCTCGGGGCTAGATTTTGTTCCGCCGAGGCCACTTGTTTATTCGGCTCAGGGCTGGACTTCGTTCCGCCGAGGAAACTTGTTTATTCGGCTCAGGGCTGGACTTCGTTCCGCCGAGGCCACTTGTTTATTAGGCTTAGGGCTGGACTTCGTTTCGCCGAGGCCACTTGTTTATTCGGCTCGGGGCTGGATTTCGTTCCGCCGAGGCCGCTTGGTTATTCGACTCGGGGATGGATTTTGTTCCGCCGAGGCCTTATGGTTTATTCAGCTCGGGGTGGGTTACGTCCCACCGAGTCGGCTTCTTTGGACTGGGGATGTAACATTCCCCCAGAGCCACGTCTTTCTTTCAGCTCGGGGTCGGGTTACGTCCCACCGAGTCGGTTTCTTTGGACTGGGGATGTAACATTCCCCCAGAACCAAGTCTTTCTTTCAGCTCGGGGATGGGTTACGTCCCAACGAGTCGGCTTCTTTAGACTGGGGATGTAACATTCCCCCAGAGCCAAGTCTTTCTTTTAGCTCGGGGTCGGGTTACGTCCCACCGAGTCGGCTTCCTTGGACTGGGGATGTAACATTCCCCCAGAGCCAAGTCTTTCTTTTAGCTCGGGGTCAGGTTACGTCCGACCGAGTCGGCTTCTTTCGACTGGGGATGTAATATTCCCCCAGAGCCAAGTCCTTCTTTCAGCCCGGGGTCGGGTTACGTCCCATCGAGTCGGCTTCTTTGGACTGGGGATGTAACATTCCCCCAGAGCCAAGTCTTTCTTTCAGCTCGGGGTCGGGTTACGTCCCACCGAGTCGGCTCTTTGTACTGGGGATGTAACATTCCCCCAGAGCCAAGTCTTTCTTTCAGCTCGGGGTCGGGTTACGTCCCACC
This sequence comes from Zanthoxylum bungeanum, assembly GCA_019454045.1. Lineage (NCBI taxonomy): Eukaryota > Viridiplantae > Streptophyta > Magnoliopsida > Sapindales > Rutaceae > Zanthoxylum > Zanthoxylum bungeanum. The sequence continues at coordinate 102,148 of SKCR01030523.1, forward strand.
GAGTCGGCTTCTTTGGACTGGGGATGTACATTCCCCCAGAGCCAAGTGTTTCTTTTAGCTCGGGGTCGGGTTACGTCCACCGAGTCGGCTTCTTTGGACTGGGGATGTAACATTCCCCCAGAGCCAAGTGTTCTTTTAGCTCGGGGTCGGGTTACGTCCCACCGAGTCGGCTTCTTTGGACTGGGGATGTAATATTCCCCCAGAGCCAAGTCTTTCTTCAGCTCGGGGTCGGGATACGTCCCACCGAGAGACTTATCATCGGCATGGGATCGGAGCATCTCCCCCATGGTCGGCCCTCTATTGGTCTGGGGAGGTGACATTCCCCCAGAGCCAAGTCTTTATTCAGCTCGGGGTCGGGTTACGTCTCACCGAGTCGGCTTCTTTGGACTGGGGATGCAATATTCCCCCAGAGCCAAGTCTTTCTTCAGCTCGGGGTCGGGATACGTCCCACCGAGAGGCTTATCATCGGCATGGAATCGGAGTATCTCCCCCATGCTCGGCTCTATTGGTCTGGGGAAGTGACATTCCCCCAGAGCCAAATGTTCTTCTCAGCTCAGGGTCGGGTTACGTCCCACCGAGTCGATCGTCATCAGCATAAGGGCAAAGCATTTTCTCCACAGGTAGATATCGGGATCCTCGTTGACTGAGCACATGAAGGTGGCAGGAAGGACCAGATTTGCAGCCAAGGCATTTTTCTCTGCGGTTCATGGAGTGACCACCGACGGATTCATCGACACACCATCTTTTTATATAGTTCCCGGCATCAACACACAAACTCATTGTTACCGATAACTAGGGGATAGATGTTGATGGTGTTTTTAGGCACTATGATATTTAAGCAGCACGACAGGGGTAAAAGGGTAACTCCCTTCTGGATCGAGATCATTAATACCGACCCGACCACATGAGTTTTGGTCCGAGCACTTATGATCTGTAACCCGACCACATAAGATCGGATGACCGGGCATTATAAGATCGACAACAACATTCTCAGCTCAAATGACCATTATGACCGACCTCATGAAGACCGAGCATATGGCGAGGCGTGCTCCGGAAGATGACACCATATTCTTACGGATAAGACGACAAGTTATCCTATTTTCATGGGGAAAACTGGTGAGTCAGAGTCCTAATAGGATAAAAAAAAGTAAAGGTAGTTTTGATTAGGAATCCTTATGAGAAAAAAGAATAGTTTTTACTAGGAATCCTTATGGGAAAAGGGAATAGTTCCAACTAGGAAATTCTTGTAGGAGAAGGAATCTGATTTCTACACTATTATAAATAGAAGGGTAGAGTGTGCATAAGGGACAAGTGGAGAGCATTAAGAATCATCAGGAGAATCATTATTATCAGACTTGTAAAAAATAAAGAAGCAGAGCCGAGAAGTGTGTTTGAGTAATAAAAGTATCATCCTTTTTGTGCCCGTGGACGTAGGTCGGACCAAGATCCGCCGAACCACGTTAAATCTCCTTGTCAATTGGCGTATTTATCTGTCTTTTGCTAAGTTTTCTTTTGGTCCACCATAACCAAACAAATTCACTATTGAGGGAGGATTGTCTCGGGAGTAATATTCTCATATTGCCCTGAGGCCAAAATCTGCCGTCAACAATATGTATTATATTTACTTTAAATAATCCAAATACATATATTAATGATATATGTCAAATATCATAATTTGATATTTAATTAATGTATATTTAATAATATCATACATCAAATACAAATACATATTATTACGAAATGACCAAAAGGTCCCTTTGTATGTATCTTTCGTTTAACCGTTTAAACGATTTATAAATAATCAATATTATTCATAAAAAAAATTCCCTAGTACTCTACGAGTATATTTCATTAGTGAGACTCTCTAGGTTTAAGCATATCCGTCACGAAATCCAATTTCGTGTCCATATTCTACCCACCCGTAAATTATGATAAACATGAATAAACTCACTGAACCATACAGGTCGAGGTCATTGCATACGTATAATCCATCCGTCATAGGTATCCGGATTATTCCGAAGATATAGATATAAACGTCAAATCTCTGTAGATATAACTACGTCGACGTTTCTATTAGCAATCTCTTAATAACACTTAGAACTCACTTCTACAGTATACCACGGGCCAATGGATTTAACATATTGCTGATTCCATATTGAATACATATGCTTTGTACACAGAGCTAACGGATTCTATCTTGACACACAGGATATCCTGAAGATCAATCCACACCCAACGGACAGGCAGAGATCTGACCTTAATAGGTAGGTGACGTGACTGCCATCAAAGTGTGGAGGATATCTCATATATCCACAGTGGTATCTTAAGTCAAAGAATCACTATGTTACTCAACCCGAGAAGATTCTTATTGACGTTGGTGTAGTATCTATTAAGAATCTTTGGTGATTTGTTCAGTATTTATCTGATATAAACACTTACATGTTTATACGAGTCTCCAATACTCATTGTTCATTGAGAATCTACCATTGGAATCCAAGATTCCAATATACGATATCTACCGGTCTCAACAGGTTTACTTACTGACCAAGTAATGTAAACTTTGACCAGGAACTGTTAAATAAATGATACCGTTATGATACAACTCAATGTCAGTTGTGATGTTTTGACAACTGTATCATAACTAATCATTCTAAGTTTAATTACGTCCTTACCATATATAAATAGATGTTATATAATATAAATTATTTTTTTTATTCATAATAAAATATTTACATAAGTATTTACAGGGAAATTGTAATTGTTCCTAGAACATGCCAAGATTGTTTAAGAGTGATTCGTGTGTGAATTATCAAGAGAGTTGCAGAATACTCACATTGATTGGTTGAGGAGATTTCAAAACTTCCTTCTTTGTGGATGTGTTGGAACTTTTGGAGCTTGAAATCGAGTTCCATACTCTCGGGTGAGTTTCCCTATCACCTTCTTTTGACTCTAAATGTGCTAGCAAGCTTGAATTTTTGAAAACACAAATCCATGGAGAGAGCTCCAAGTTTCGGCAAGGAGGAGGGAGAGAGAGAGAGAGAGAGATGAGTGAATAGTAGTGTCTTACAAAACTAAACTAGTTTTCCAAAAACCTCTTGGCTTTTATATTTTCCAAAAACAAAAGTTAAGTGTGTTGGAAGAAATGCATGCAACCACTTACATCAACAAATGACTAGTGATGTGAGTCAAGTTGATTTAAGTTAGTGGGTCCCACCACTTTGAATTCAAAATTCAAGTTGGTCCACAGAACACACTTTGGGCCCGGTTTCGTTTAATCCGACTAAACGAATTTTCCGTCGCGACGTAATTAAATCCAATTTAATTAAATAATAATGCCTAGCAAAATTATTACGGAAGTCACTCACAATTAATTCTAAATTAATTCGTTCGCTTGAATTAAAATCTATTTTTAATTCTGTATTGAAATCTAATTTCAATTAATATATCTAATATATTATTTTAGCCCATATAATTAAATTGAAAAGAAAAATCTAATTTAACTATTTAATTTCTTTTACCGATTAATTTCAAATTAACTGCGTTCTCTCTTCTCGATGAATTTGATCCCAGATAAATTCTCGACGCACTTAATCCCAGATTAATTCTTTCTCTTGATAATTAATTCCCAGATTAATTATTGCCGTGATTAATCCCATATTAACTTTCTCTCTTATAATTAATCCCAGATTAATTTTCTCTTCGAGTCAAATCTCATCGGTGAATCTTCGAGAAGCAACCCAAGAGATCCCTGGATATGTTGGCAGTAAATACGGTCATCGGACTATCCGAATATGTGCCTACCCGGTACCACGTTCTTACCAATTTACAAGACATGATTGGCTTCTAGCAAAGCACCGTGCCTACCCAATTCTCCAGAAATATTCTTTAAAGGAATATGTAATCTTTGTCAGGTGTAGTGTAGTGATGCGTATTATGATCCAGTATCAGAATGTCACATGTTAGGCCTGGGGCTGGAATTGTGTCTGCCCCGTACGAAGCATATATCGGATCTCTGGTAACTAGTCTCTATATTCGGATAATCATGACCTAGTCATATTATCCCGATGACTGCATTATTTAAGGAGTACTAGTTCCGTATCTTACGTGATCATCATCTCCATATGACTGAAGTGATACTTCTATCTTGACATCACACCCAATACACTACGATTCTCAATATACCCAGAATAGGCGTACTCAGAACCTGTTAAAGCCCCGGACGACCAAAACCAAAGTATACTGATTGTCGCAAACATTAGTGTTGCAAGTCTCAGTTAAGACCAAATACACCTACCCTGATTCAGATTCCCATAGACATATAGTCATACTACCAATGAGATTCTGAGGGTCTATCCAGAGCGAAGCTGTTTCCGTACCATCGGTAAACAAAACCTCATATTACACTTGCATGAGTATCCAATACCCAAATATACGAGAACTATGTTGTTACGCTTCCATAACGTGCACTAGTGTAATACTAGTATATTCAGTATTATCGATGTATAGTCTCGATAATACTACGACTAGGGATATTTAATGATTAAACCTTAGTGGATTAATATTGTCCCATATCTTATTAATCTAGTACTAATCATATGTACATTTATCATTTATATATCCAGGTAATCCAATTACAAATGATAAAAAAGCAATTTCCTTTGTCACATAGTCATTTTGTACAACAACGCCATATTCTGTACAAATAGTGATGTTATGGGTCATAATTGTCCAACAATCTCCCACTTGGCCTATAGCCAATCACTCAAGTGTCCTACACCTGAACTATGTACGAATCATTCAAACTTCTACTGAGAAACAGCTTTCGTCAGCGGATTTCCAATGTTATCATCTGATGCATTTTATTCGATCATCACATCGCCATGATGTATGACCGAATGAATCAGATGGATCAGTTGAATTACATACTTGGATCGTTGATAAGACCTCGGTTCCTCAGCCTGCGCTGTAGCCTAGCTCAGCTGCTAAAAGAACTACACCTAATCCAATTAGGTTTATATATATCCAAAATGCTTCTTTTTCTGCCTCAGCTGCAGCAATATTCCGCTTTTGTTATTTATTCGGCAACAGTATCTTGCTTGGAAGATTTCCAGCTCACTGTTCCATTATTCAAACTAAATATGTACCCTTATTACGACTTAAAGTCGTCTTTGTCGGTTTGGAAACTTGCAGCGGTGAACCTAGTCACCTCGAGTTCTTCTTTTCCTATATTTCCTGAAAGTATCTTTAGTTTTTCCAAGATAGTCAAGAATGTTCTTTAGATCATCTAGTGACCATCACCTGGATTGGCCTTATAGTGTCTACATATGCTCAAAGCATATGAGACATCAGGTCACATACATTTCAAAAACGTACGAACTCTGGGAGGGTTGTCAGCAGTTTTCTAGATCTATCCCAGTAGATCTTTATTCCTAGAATAAAACATGCTTATCCTAGGTATTCCATGGAGAATTTTAATGAAATCCAAGCTTTCACCGATTATATTATGGGAATGTTATTGCTAAGAAGCAATACATCAACAACTTATAGGACATTTATTGTCAGTGCGCTCCCACTAACCTTCTTATATACACAAGAATCATATTCATTTTGAATTAAATCATATACCATTATAATTACATCAAAACGCTAGTTCGAAGAATGCAATGCTTGCTTTAATCCAAAAATGGATCGATTTAACTTGCAAACTTTGTTTGCTTGTTTTGGTATGACAAAATCGTTAGGATGTTGATAAACATCCTCCAAAAGGTTTCCGTTAAGGAAATTGGTTTTGACGACCATATGCCATATTTCATAAATGAAATATGTAGCATTAGCAAGCATTATCCAAATGAATTTAATCATGGCAATAGATAAAAGGTTTCGTCGTAATCGACACCATGTTGTTAACGATACCCTTTGTGTATAAGCCTAGTTGTATACATTTATATGTTGCCATCTATGTATGTCTTCATTGAATACACATTTAGTACCAATAGGCACAATGCCTTCTGATACATCAATCAGTGTCCAAACTTAGTTGGTATACATGGATTCCATTTCGGACTTCATGGCACTTTGCCATGAAAGGAGTCGATACCTTGTATCACTTCCTCATACGTAGTCGGTTCATCTTCCTCAATAAGATTGATATCTACATGAGGTGAGATCAGAAACCCATACCTCTCAGGTTGTTTTCTGACTCTCTCCGACTTACGCGGTTCTTATGTATTCGAAGATTATTGGTACATTTTCATCTCTGATGAATTGTTGGTGTTTCGTGAGGATTCGGTGCCTGGAACAGTATTATTCTGATTTCCATCGAGTTTTACTTTCTTCTCACTTACCACTGCATATAGGTATTCCTATTAGGAAAACTACATGGAGAGCAACAATTACATTGTTCTCTTGTGAGTTGTATAAGTACTATACTTTGGTTTCCTTAGGACAACCTACAAATAGGCACTTATCTGATTTGGGTTCTAGTTTGGTATCATCCAAACATTCAATTATATGCCCAACATACCCAAATCTTCAGGATTGAGAAACCCGGTTTCTTTCCTGTTTATATCTAATATGAAGTCTGTCTAATAGATTTTCATGGAACCTTATTCAAAATAAGTATTGCACTGTTTAATGTGTATCCTCAAAAGGAAATTGGTAGCTCAGAGCGACTCATCATTAACCTTACCATGTCCAACAAAGTTCGGTTTCTCTGTTCGGACGCACCGTCAAATTGAGGTGTCCCGGGAAAAGTCCACTGTGAAAGAATACCATACTCTTTAAAGTAATCTTGAAACTCATACCTTTAAGTATTTTATAATATGGTCTTAGCGTAATGTTTTTAATACTTTTAGCTGGTCTGTCTTCTGCTTCGTGTCGAAACTCTTTGAATTACTCAAAAGTTTCTGACTTGTGTTTCATAAGATACACATAACCGTAACGATGCCACATCCATAAAGGTTACGAAGTATTCATATCCACCTCTAGCCAAGCTAGACATGGGCCCACTTACGTCTCTATGAACGAGGGGTAACAGATTGGTGGCACTTGCACTTTTACCAAGTAAAAGGTGTTTTAGGAACTTTGCCAAATAAACTAGATTCGTAGACATCATTTGAATTAGAATCAAATCAGTCCTAGTATCCACTCTTCAAAAGTGTGGATATACGAGTCTTGTTTAATGTGTCCCAGACAACAATGCCAGTTTTAAGTCTCATCAGATTTATAAAGTTTGAGCTTTTGTTTGTCATATTACAGGGGTGGCAATTTGGGTCAGGATTCGTTTAGTCGTTCGATTCGATTCGCTTTAAAGCGAATACGGGTTTGAAAAAATAGATTCATTTAATAAATGGGTTAATTCGATTCATTTATATCTAATATGCTTATCTCAATATCATCTTTATAAAAAAAACACTTAGTGTGCTATAATATAAAGGTATACCCGTAACTGGTTAAACTAGACACAGAGATAATGTCCTAGTCAAACTAGATACATTATAACAGTTTCCTAATTTAAGTACATGCCCAAGGGTAGTTCCAAAACTTAGGTTTCTACGGCCAAAACAACGAATCTCGTCCCGTTTCCAACTCATAGGTCGATCTCATCTGAAGCCAGTCTCCTGCTAATCAGCAGATCCCGCACATCAGTACATATATTTATGTACCACATCCTGTATCTAAAATCCAATTTTAAAACCAGCAGTGGACATGTTTATAACAAACATACCTGAAGTCGGAGCCTTGCCCGTCTTCACTTCTTTCATGTTTGCCTTGTCCATACGGTAGTCACGCTTCCAGTGACCTCGTTTTCCATAGTTTATGCAGACATCTTGGGATATGTCCTTTGTCTTCCCAGAAGACTGTGACGATTTTGCCTTTGCCCTTATTTTTCACACCCCCAGAAGTCTTCGGCCAAGCCCTGACCTTCTGAGATGTTGAAATAAGATGTGTCTTGCGCTTCTTGCCCTTTTAGAAGCTCGGATGTGCTTCCTTGAGCACAACCATTAACTCTCCAAGAGTTTTCTCTTGGTTCATGATGAACCGCCCAAGCTTTCGGGCAGAGACTGTAAGATCAAATCTTTGGAAGTCTCGGCCACGTAGGTATGCCTAGCTAACCTTGTTGTTCGATGTCAGCAATCATCTGCAACACCTAGTGCTCGACAGATGTACCTCTGACATATACGAACGAAAGAGCTTCTTTTTCAATTCGTACTTCAAGATCTAAGGTTAGATCTATGAAGATCCTTTAATTTCAACATCATGGTATAAAGATCTAATCCTTAGTTCTAACGATGGAATTAAAGAGTCATTGCGGCGTGTATAACAGATTGATCACTAAAGTTATCATCACCATGAGTCTTCCAAAGCTCATGCTCCACTATTTGCTCAACTCCGGGCTCAGGCCCGAGAGGTTTCTCTATCAAATAGAATAACTTCTTAGTTCCCAGGACTATCCTGAGGTTCTATTTCCAATCTGAAAATTGAAGCCGTTTTAAAGACATTTTTCACCTAGGATTATGTTTTAAATGCTAATCTTTCAGTTATCTTGATTCCAATAGTCCAACTATCCAATCAACGATTTCGGGTACAATCGAATATAATGATTACTATTGTCTAACTATATAACCAACTATAAATGATCGGTTAAATTCAAATGTATTGATTACTATAATCAAATTATATAACCAACTACAAATGAAGTAGTTTGAATACAATCCAACTGTTCAATTAAAATAACAATTGAATATTAGTCCAACTAATATATTTATATTTAAATAATTAATGATGAAAAATGAAATGAGCGCGTATTGGCAAGTATCTAAATGAAATTACAAATTTAATACTTGCCTCCCACTATTTTTCGACAAGCCTCTAACCCTATGTGGAGTACTCGGGAAACCTAGTTTCCTAGTAGGCTAGAATCCCATTAAATAACACACAACCTTGACTTTGGCCAACAAGTTGTATGAATCTTAACTAGGTAGATCTCTAAGATCAATTGGATCCCATCCAATTCCTAGATCCAGTAGGTGGACCTCCAAGTCCGAAACATATATCCAATATATGCCAATATATCTGATATATTGCCTAAACTTTTTCCTCTGAATCAACTAAGCCTTGGCTTTGGCTCAACAAGCTTAATGAAACAAGTTAAGCGTGACCCATTGACAGTGGGAAAGCTTCGTAATCGAGGCCGATGAACAAGAAGTGACCTTGACTTTGGCCAACAAATCACAACTTGCCCAAGGCGTATGATACGGAACAAAGCCTTCATGATTCAAACAGATCCACGAAGGACAAAGGTCTTGACTTTGGCCAACAAACCAATGCCAATATTGGATCTTGAGAGAGAATCACTCAATGGAAGGAAAAATGCTTAATATAAAATGAGGGTTTTTTTCGCGATTTGGTAACCAATTTATTATCTTTAATTAGGTCTCATCATACACCCTTAAGCATGCATTCTAAAAGCATAATAAGGCGCGATAAAATTAATAATAATATGCGGATGGATAAACAACAACTTGTTCCTAGAACAAATCTCTCCATTTCCTCTCTCCCGCTAGCACTATTCATACTTCTACCCAATTACATAATACTTCTAAAGAAACCTCATTTACATTGAGGGGAATAGGGAGAAGAGAAATCAATGAGAAAAAGAAAAGAGGTAATAGGCTGGACACGCAGGTCCAATTTAATAAATTCTAAATTTATTACAATAATTTCCAAAAATTGGTATCACCATTCTAATATCATCTGATATACATTATCCTTCTAATACGTATTCTTGAATTATATCGAACTAATTTTAAATCCAATTTAAATTATATTCAATACTAATTCATATTTAATTCCAAATTAAATAATTACACTTTCATTAGTGCCTTTTAGACTTGGATTCCAAATCCAATCTTAACGGGTCTCAAAGGCCCAATTAGTATCCAATACTATTTAATTAAAGTCTAATGGGCTTTTAATTAATTCTTTAGGCAAAGGCTTTGGCAATTATGGGTCAAACCCAAGATGCCAAGGCCCAATTAGGAATCACCATATGCCAAAAATCAATTTAGGCCCATTAGGCCCAATTAAAATTTTAAAGGCCCAATTATCATATTTGACTTTATGGAAATGGTTTAGGCCCAATTGGATCCAACCAATTATCCTAAACCAAACTTGGCCCAACCAAGCCATTCAGCCCAATTACAATAAATTAAATTAATCATTATTCCAAATACAAATAATTCAATTCAAGTGTAATTACCATAATTAATTAATTAATCTAATGCTTCCAAAACACTAATTAATTCAATTAATCTTGCTCTACATTTCCAATTCATGTCCAACACAAATTGAAGCAAAACAATTCATTATAACATGCTTATCATCTCACGGCAATGGCAACAAAAAATCATTTAATTTGATTTCAATCCAATTAAATCAACATTCAATATTTCTATCATGCCATCAGCACATCCAATATGTTAAAATTCAAAAAATCACCATGAGCTCAACGTAGGGTAATTCGGCCATGTCATAAGGATTTGGGGATTTTTGATCTAATCAATTTATCACAAATCCAACAATGCACAAATCCAATTAACATTATACAAACATAACCCAACAATCATTTAGGCATTTCATGCTCCAATCACAAAAACCCAAATTAAAGTAAGTAAGAACCCTAGATTTTCAAATCAAGCTTAGATCGCTCTGATACCATTGTAAGTGTTCCTAGAACATGCCAAGATCATCTAAAGATGTCGTTGTGTGTGAATTATCAAGAGAGTTGCAGAATACTCACATTGATTGGTTGAGGAGATTTCAAAAATTCCTTCTTTGTTGGATGTGTTGGAAGCTTCGGAGCTTGCAATCGAGTTCTAACTCGGGTGAGTTTCCCTATCACATTCTTTTGACTCTAAATGTGCTAGCAAGCTTGAATTTTTGAAACAAAAATCCATGGAGAGAGCTCCTAGTTTCGGCCAAGGAGGGAGAGAAAAGAGAGATATGAGTGAATAGTAGTGTCTTACAAAACTAAACTAGTTATCCAAAAACCACTTCTCTTTTTATTTTCCAAAAACAAAAGTTAAGTGTGTTGGAAGAAATGCATTAAATGCACCAACCACTTACATCAACAAATGACTAGTGATGTGAGTCAAGTTGATGTAAGTTAGTGGGTCCCACCACTTTGAATTCAAAATTCACGTTGGTCCACACAACACACTTTGGACCCGGTTTCGTTTAATCCGACTAAACGTAATTTTCCGTCGCGACGTAATTAAATCCAATTTAATTAAATAATAATGCCTAGCAAAATTATTACGGAAGTCACTCGCGAATTAATTCTAAATTAATTCGTTCGCTTGAATTAAAATCCAATTTTAATTCTGTATTGAAATCTAATTTCAATTAATATATCTAATATATTATTTTAGCCCATATAAATAAATTGAATAGAAAAATCTAATTTAACTATTAAATTGATTTTACCGATTAATTCCAAATTAACTGTGTTCTCTCTTCTCGATGAATTTAATCCCAGATAAATTATCTACGCAATTAATCCCAGATTAATTCTTTCTCTTGCTAATTACTTCCCAGATTAATTATTGCTGTGATTAATCCCAGATTAACTTTCTCTCTTATAATTAATCTCAGATTAATTTTCTGTTCGAGTCAAATCTCATCGGTGAATCTTCGGGAAGCGACCTAAGAGATCCCTGGATATGTTGGCAGTAAATACGGTCATCGGACTATCCGAATACGTGCGTACCTGGTACCACGTTCTTACCGATTTACAAGACATGGTTGGCTTCTAGCAAAGCACCGTGCCTACCCAATTCTCCAGAAATATTCTTTAAAGGAATATGTAATCTTTGTCAGGCGTAGTATACTTAGTATTGCGTATTATGATCCAGTATCAGAATGCCACATGCTAGGCCTGGGGCTGGAATTGTGTATGCCCCATACGAAGCATATATCGGATCTCTGGTAATTAGTCTCTATATTCGGATAATCATGACGTAGTCATATTATCCAGATGACTGCAGTACTTAAGAGTACTAGTTCCGTATCCTACGTGATCATCATCTCCATATGACTGAAGTGATACTTCCATCTTGACATCACACCCAATACACTACGATTTTCAGTATACCCAGAAGAGGCGTACTCAGAACATGTTAATGCCCTGGACGACCAAAACCAAAGTATACTGATTGTCGCAAGTATTAGCGATGCAAGTCTCAGGTTAAGACCAAATACACCTACCCTGATTCGGATTCCCATAGACACATAGTCATACAACCAATGAGATTCCAAGGGGTTTATCTAGAGCGAAGCTATTTCCGTACCATCGGTAAACAGAACCTCCTATTACACTTGCATGAGTATCCAATACCCAAATATACGAGAACTATGTCGTTACGCTTCCATAACGCATACAAGTGTAATACTAGTCTATTCCACATTATTGATGTCCAGTCTCGATAATACTAC
>SKCR01030524.1:0-96383 GCA_019454045.1 Zanthoxylum bungeanum
AGGTATCGTTGCTTAAGCCCTCACGAGTGGCTACAAACGAGATCGGGAGGGACACCTAGGACCCACTCGCACACGGCTTGTTTCCATTCTACCGGCATCGTGACGCCTATGAAAGTGGATGGTCGTGCAGGCCGACGAGCCAAAAAACCTAATACGTCATTTTGAAGGGAGGAGGTCGAGTATGGGGTTTTGAGAAGTTATGTCATTTTGGTAATTACGGGAAACTTCAAGGTATTTATAAGAAAGTTTTCAAAAATGATATTTTGACTCCGCGAAATTATAGTTAGGTCCCTACCATATGACTTCCACGAAAATTCACATTTTTGAAGTCATTATGATATAAATTTTAAAATATTCAACACGAAAGTTGTTCGTCTCGAAAAAAGTCCAATGGTTGAAGAATCAGCTCGATCGAAGTTCGTTTGCTATATTTATCGCCAAAAAAAGAAATATTTACTCGTATAATGATATATAAACAGATATCACATAACTAGTTCTCGAAACCACGTGTTTTCCAACGCGACAAAGCTTCACTTTAAAATATTTCGATATATTTTCCAGCACTCAAACTCTTATTTTCGAATAATATCTCGTTCCAAATTCTTAATTTTAATTTGGAAACCTTTCAACACTATTATGAAAAAACTCGGGATATTAAAGAAGATTAAATCTAACTTCACTGTCTCAAGAATCTTGTTCTAGATCGTTACAATCACTGTCTGTTTGGTAAACAACATAAAGTGTCCTTTACTTTGCTTCTATGAGATGATCAGAGTTGCTTAGTATGGTACACTTTGATATTTATGGTCCATTGGAGGTTAATTCACTAAGCGGTAACAAATAATTTCTTACTTTTATTGACAATGTTTCTCGTAAAGAGTGGGTGTATTCCCTTAAAATAAATGATCAAATCCTTGATTATTTCAAACTATTACATGCTATGGTAGAGCGTGAAATAAGGAAGAAACTGAAGTACCTTCGCACAAATAATAGAGGGGAGTACAGTTCCAGAGAGTTCGATGCCTACTACGGAAGATAAAAATTCGACATGAAATAAATGTTCCACACCACCCCACAACATAATGGTGTTATTGAAAGAGTGAACCCCATCATTATGGAGAAATTCATAAGCATGATCAACATGGCTAAGCTGCTAAAGCCATTATGGGGAGAAGCACTTCGTGCTGCCTGCTACTTGATCAACAGATCACCATCTGTACAGTTGAATTTTGAGATTCCAGAGAAAATGTGGTCTGGTAAGAATCCTTCCAACTCTCACCTTAGAACATTTGATTGTTTAGCATTTGCACATGTATGAAAGAAGGACTACTGCATGCATCTTCATATGCTATGGAGACGAGGAGTTAGGATACAAGTTATGGTACTCGAAGGAAAAGAAGGTCATCAGAAGCATGAATGTAGTGTTTCTTGAAGTCCAGACAATAAAAGACATTGAAAAGCCCAAAATATCTTCTAATTCTAGTGCCGATAAAACTGATTCAATCCAGACACAACCCTAGTACCAACATAAGTTGCCATAATAATGATGAGGTGCATGATATGTCAGAAGCAGAACTAGATGAGCAAGAAGATGGTGTTGAGAAGGGGAGCCGCAACCTGCTCCATCAGAGGGCTGTAGGATCATCCACTGATTTGGATAATGTAGACCTCCAGAAACCAGTGAACCTCAAGTATAAAGATCCTCATAATTTGACTATATTCTGCTTCTTGACGAGGGGAAGCTAAAATTTTTTTCAAGGAAACGGGTATCTCATAAAGATAAAGGGAAAATGGATGCACGTAATGCATGATGTAATGAAATCTCTGGAAGAAGAATCATTCTCATGAGATAGTCAAGCTCTCGCAAGGCAAAAAGGCACTGAAGAACAAATGGGTGTTCAAGCTGAAGAAAGATGGCAGTAGAATTATGGTGAAACACAAAGCCCTATTAGTAGTCAAATGATTCCTACAGAAAAAGAGAATCAACTTTGATGAAATTTTTTCACCAGTTGTAAAAATGGCTTGAATCCGAGTTATCCTAGGATTGGTAACTAGTTTGAACCTAGAGTGAACAGATGGATGTTAAGACAACATTATTCATGGTGATTTACATGAAGAAAACTACATGTAGTAGCTAGAAGGTTTCAAGGTCTCAAGAAAAGATAACCTTGTTTGCAAGCTGTGAGAAGAGCTTGTACGACCTCGAACAAGCACCAAAACAGTGGTACAAGAAGTTTGACTCATTCATGGTGAGTCAAGGGTAAAAAGAACTGCAACAGACTACTGTGTTTACTTTCAAAGGTTCCGGATGGAAATTGTGTTGCTAATCTATTATAGGTAGACGACATATTGATCGTTGGACAAAAAAGCACGAAGATCAGCCAGTTGAAGAAGGAACTCTCTAAGTCTTTGGATATGAAAGACATAGGAACGGCTCAACAGATTTTGGAAATGTAAATAGTTTGAGACATGAGAATTATATTGAACGGGTAATCAAGAGATTCGATATACAATGCCAAACCTGTCAGCATTCCGCTAGCGCACCAGTTCAAACTGAGCAAGAGTTCGTCGTGCCCCTCATCCAAGAAAGTGATAGAGGAGATGTCATCAATATCATATTCTTCAGCAGTTGGAAGCCTTATGCATGCTATGATATGTACAAGCCAGATATATGCTCACGCAGTGGGTGTAGTGACCGGTGCGTAATCACACGCGTATAACACAAGCGCACGTATCGTTCAAGTAGTATAAAAAGTATCGATCCCACGAGGACTTAATACCTAAGCTATTAATTTTATGAGGTCAAATGATTACAAGTATCTAACAGGTTGTTTGATAGATTTGAAAAGGTGACGATTCTAAATTTAAAAATAAGTAAATAAAATTGTTCGAAAGTAGGTTTAAGAAAATTCATATTAAAAACTATCTAGGGTTGTGATTTCTTCGATATCATTTTAAAGATGAAGTAGTTATCTTATAGTTGGGTAAAATATTGATTTATTAACCTGGAACACTAAATTATGTAAAAGCCTCTTCCGATGGTCAACTACAAATATCCAGTATAACCCAATTGAACCATATGTCTATGTCAACCAAATTACCTGGATTTATTAAGATTAAGTTCCAATTATGGCTACCCCCACCCGACAGGTATATTCCTATCATGTAAGGAAATTATTAAAGGGTTATCTATCCTCAAGGAAGATCGTGGGCTATTGAGTCTAATGTTTTAAACTTAAAATCCCTATGTCTAGTTCATTTTAAGTTTACCAGTTCAATTTTATTAATGGCCAATTAATAAAAAGCATTAATATTAAGACTCAATAAATAAACTTTTATATTACCCAAACTATAATTAACCCCTTATAAACAAGTGATATTGGATTTCATCACAACCCCAGATAACTGGCTTAGTTACGACACATATTTACAAGTAGTAAAAAATAAAAGACATAAAGTAAAATACTAAAATTAAATACTGAAAAGTAAATTGTTGAAAAGTAAATAAAGTAAAAGTAAAAGTAAAAGTAAAAAGTAAAAAAAAAAAAAAAAAAGTAAATTACTGAAAGTAAATGCTGAAATTAAATAAAGTAAAAGTACAATAAAAGAAAATGCTAGGGTTAGAGGATCAACTTTTATTTCTACTATTTTAGATATCCCTTAATATAATCTATTAACTTTACGTGATATTACCAACCAGCCATACAGGCGGTATCCTGATTAAGTCAAATTAATAATTAATTACCAACCGACCAACCAGGCGGTATCCATACTTAGTCAGTTTAAAACCAATTTATAATTAATTTCCAACCGGCCAATATAGCGGTATCCTCATTAAGTCAGGTTTTAAATAGTTTATATTTTATATTTAAGGGATATTAATCTAGATAGCAATAATAAAAGCTTTACCTTTTACCCCAGCAAGGGGGAGTTATCTCATCATTGCTTGAAAAATAAAAACAGCAAAAGTAAAGAAAGAAAAGGTTTGTACGTAAAAGTAAATTGCGGAAAGTAAAAACTGAAATGTAAAGAAAAGAAAGTGCGAAAGCGGAAATTAATTACTGGAAGCTGTAAATAAACAAACAAGATACAATCTTCTTATTTATTCATTAGGAATTTCAAAGAAGAAAGTATGAATTTTACAAATGAAATGGCTTGGTATTTATAGGCAAAATTTTGCCTCCATCAAATCATCCATCAAATTCTTCACCAAATCCATTATTAATTTCTCCACCAAATCCATTATTAATTGTTTCACTAATTGCTTATCATGTTTGGTGGTGATTTGATAATTTTTATAATTTATTTTTTGCTTTGAAAATGATTGAAAATGACTTTAATAATTATACACAACACACTTCTGGATGGTTCATCAATTTCGGTCATGAAATCTTCAGAATTCGAAATTATTTTGTCTTTCAAAGTTGTAGATCTTCGAGTCTTCTTTAATCTGGAACTTGAATCAGCTCAATCCGATATCGGAGTAAAAAGTTATGTCCAAAGTACGACAGATGTGCAAAACTGGAATTTCCAAAACTGCACTTTGTCAAAAACGCCCTTTCAAGTTTCCAATCTCCAAAATTAAAATATCAAGTCCAATAATTGTCCTTATTTGACCCATATTTCTTCCTAAATGATTTTATTGAGACCCGATATTATTTTATCTGCAAAATAAACTAAAACACATCAAAACGTTCATCAAACCGAGAAACTAAACCAAATATTAATTTAAAGGGGCGGTAAATATTGATATATTTTCCGTTCATCATGTAGTGAGCCATTTTCTCTCTAACACGGGAAAAAACATTGTGAGGCAGTCAAATGGATTCTCAAGTACCTCAAGGGTACTTCGAAGTTATGTCTGTGCTATGAGGAGCTGATCCAATCTTGGAAGTCTATACAGATTTTGATATGGTAAGAGATCTTGATGGCAGAAAATCTACATCGGGTTTTCTTTACACTTTTGCAGGGGGAGCTGTGTCATGACGGTCAAGATTGCAAATGTGTATTGCATTATCCACAACAGAAGCTGAGTATATTGTAGTAGCGGAAGCAAAAAAAGAAATGATGTGGTTAAAGCGTTTTCTCAAAGAATTAGAGATCAAGTAGACAGAATGCAAGATGCATTGTGATAGTCAGAGTACTATAAACTTGAGCAAGAACTCAATGTATCATTCCCGGACGAAACATAACAATATTCGCTATCATTGGATACTCGAGGTGATGGATCAACAACTGTTGATACTAGTGAAAATCCATACATATGAGAATCCAACATACATGTTAACAAAGGTGGTTACTCATGACAAATTAGAGTTGTGCAGAGACATAATCAGATTAGCTGTCAAATGACAATCGTTTCAGATGTAGTTAGAGAGGGAGAATTGAAGGATTCAGCTGCCCTCAATCTTTATTCTTCATTGTCAAATATTGATTCCCACCATTGCCACCATTTTCAATTTTTGGTACAATCACCAAAAATGGCCAAAATAACTTTAGGTAGAAACCATTCCTTTGTTGATAATTTGAATCGGAATTTTACTATAAATATGAAGCTCATTTGAGAGCACAAAACATCCCCACAATTAAATTTCATATAAAGAAAGCTTAGAGAGTGTAAAAAATGAAATTTTTTTTATAGAGTTTGAAACACTTGTAAATTTTATTCTTGTAATAATATAATTAGATTTTTTCTCATAAATACTCTTTAATAATCAGAGAATCACAATCGAATATATATATATATAATTAACTATCATATAACAACTGAAGATAAAAAAAAAAATAAGGAAAATAAGTTTACGACAAAGTGCCTTGGAAGTTGAGACTGAGATGGTTGAAGTGTTTGAATTGGTTCAAAAGTGTTAAAACTTTATTGTTTCTTATATTTTCAGATAAGGCAAATAGCTTTGCTGACCGATTAGCTGCTTTTGGCTCAGAACATGATAGTCAATATTGGTGGTTAATTATATATGCATGGACCACTTTGAATTACCATAAATTTTGGACCAACTTTCGTATACCTTAAAAATGGACCAACCTTCCCTTCCATGTAAAAAATACAGAATGATCTTGAATTATCTTAAATTTTAGGAGATTATGTCAATTCTTAAAATAGAACCTTGCCGATAAATATTAAAATATAAAGAGTCATATTAATAAAATTTCTTTAGATTTTTAACTATAATTTAGATCAAATTTTGATATCATAACCAACGTGTCACCTGTGGCACAACCACCTCTCAATGTATGTTCAATGGAAGAACGCAACTGAAGTGAATGTGGCCATAAAAGAGAAGCCCAAGTCCTATCACATCAAAAGTTCAGCAACAAGCCAACAACAAAAGTAAATGGATATACACACTTACATCACGATGTTAAAAAATAATAATATTAACGATAGAAAAATCTCTTAATATTTGTTGACGGTGGATTTTGGTCTCAGGGTAATATGGGAATATCACCTCCGAGGGAATCCTCCTTCAACTGTGAATTTGTTTGGTTATGGGGGACCAAAAGCAAACTTAGCGGAAAACAAAAAAAACGCCAATCAGACAAGGTGATTTAACGTGGTTCGGTGGATTTTTGGGATCCGACCTACGTCCACGGGCAAGAACAGGGTGGTGCTTTTATTACTCAAATACACTTTTCAGGCCTCTCTTTCGCTCTTACAGATTGGAACTTTACAATTCGAATCTTTCACTCTTGTGATGATTTTCAGATGTCCTTTTACACATGCCCTGCCCTCCTATTTATAATAACAGAATTTAGACTCCTTCTCCTACAAGGCTTCCTAGTTGAGCCAATCTCCTTTTCTTACAAGGTTTCCTAATTTCAAGTCACCTTACTCCTTTAAAATACTAATTCCACCAGTTTTCCCGTGATAGTAGGATAATTTTGTCTCATTATCCGAAAAGATAGGGGGCTCTCTCTTCCTGAACACGCCTTGCTATCTGGTCGGTATGCATGAGGTCGGTCATGGCGATCCCTCTATGCTGAGAGTGTCTTTTCCGCCCTCTTTAATGCTCGGTCATCTGAACCAAAGTGGTCGGTCTCTTCATGATGTGGTCGGTCTGATAATGAAGTGGTCGGTCTGATAATGAAGTGGTCGGTCTGACCATGAAGTGGTCGGTCTGACCATGAAGTCAACCAGAGAAAGGAAATTACCCTTTTGCCTTTGTCATGCTGTTGTAAATATTGTAGTGCTTGAAAACACCATCAACATCTGTCCCCTAGTTCTCGGTTCCAACGAGTATGTGAGTTGGTGCCGGGAACTACATGAAGAGGGTGTGCTGATTGTCCCTGCAAGTAGTCGTCTCAGAATACAAAAAAGAATCTTTTTTGCCGTCTCATTCGTCTTTCCTTGAGACGCACAACCGTCATGTCTTCTTAAATGCCCATCAAATCAACTTTAGGGTTTCTTCTAACTTTCGACACTTGTCAAACATCCGCTGGGTTCCCGCTAAAACCGACGGCGATGTGCACCCCAGTTATGACTATAAGAGAACGAGGGTTTCACTGTTCCATTTTTTCGGCAATTTCTCCTTCTCTTCTGCAATTTCCCTTACAATCCTTTTAACTCCGTTTTCCCGGAACCCAATCGCTGTCTTTATTTTCTCTTTCATCGCCGAGCACCTAAGGAACGAGCATCTCCACAGCGAATAGCTTCTTGCTTTTGAGAAGAACAAGTAAGTCTTCTGAGTGATCTTTCTTCTTTGTTGTGTTTTGTGATTTCGTTTGCTTGTTTTGCTTAGGTAGAGACTTGTAGTTTTGCTGGGTCTTTGCTTTTAGGGCACTTCTTTAGAGACTTTATGTTTAGTTTAGCACGGGTACCGTGGGTAGCTTCTCGTAGACTGATTTTCCCTCCTTCTCTGTTTTTCTGGGTGTCAGGGATGTCTGATAGTAATTCTTTATCTGAGAGGCCTGTCAAAATCTCAACTCCCCCTGCTGAAGAGCTTTCCTCGGGCTCAGGGGCGCCTAGTGTAGAAGATCTCGATACTACCCCCACTCCTTCCGAGGTCGAGAATGACTCCTATCATCAGAGGGTTCCTCGGAAGGACCCAGAGCCCGGGGAGCTTGGGTCGTCGGCTTTGGATATGAATCGTCCTTCTAAGATAACTGAGGATGACCTGGCGCTGTTGCGACAACGATACAGCATTCCAATAGACATTGCTCTTGAAGTTCCTGGCCCAATGGATCGTGCCAGTCAGAGCCTGACGAGGGCTCGGTGGCACTTCTTCCTATTTTCTTCGAGTGTGGGCTACGTCTGCCGATGCAGCGTTATTTTGCTTGGATGCTTGCTGAGATGGAGATTGCCCCTTGCCAATTAAGTTTGAATAGTTGGAGGATTGTGGCCGGTATATACGTGGTTTGGCATCGGGCAGGTTTGGGTGTCCCTTGCTTGGAAGAAGTGAAGAGGCTATATCGTTTGAAATCCAACCCAAAGACTCATTATGGTTGGTATTACCTCTCTGCCTACGACAGCTCGTCCAATCTCGTCCAGAAACTTCCTGACTCTAACAAGAATTTTAAGGACTTTTGGTTCTGGGCAACTGGGGATTGGGGTCGGGTCCTGAGATCGTTTGAGGAGGATGTCTCGGTTCCGGACGTCTTCCGGGCTGGAGGTTAGGAGTCTGACACCCTTTCATTTCTTTCTTTGTTCCCGTTCTCTAGTTTCTTTTAGGTTTTCTAACTTCTCTGGTTCCTCCCAGCTTGTTGGCGAGATGCTCCCAAGGTTTCTCGTCAAGTCCGGAGGCGGGTACATTGGGCTCGGAGGTATGCTGCTCATTGGAAGGAGTTGGTTAATGATGGGGCCTTTGTTGATTCGGGCCTTATTCGGGTTGCCCCTCCGGAGGCCTCGGGTCGGATTGGTGGAGGTCTGCTGGATGCTTTGTCTTCCTTGTTTGTTTTGTTTTTGTTTTTTTTTTTTTTTTTTTTTTTTTTGTTCATATGCTCTGGTTTTGACTTATTTTCTCTGCCCCCTTTTTTTGTAGGCATGTCGAAGAGGCCGAAATTTCTCGAGAAGTTGGCCGGTACTGTGAAGAAGGCCGGTCATTCTGATGCTGAAGCTTCTCGGGCTCGGGTTGATCTTGCTGAGAACATATCTCCTGGACAAGTCCAAACGAGTGCTCGGGGACTACCCTCGCCTTCTGGTGGACAATCATCAGGATCCGCTCATCTGGCCAGTCCGCCGAAGCCTCCTAGGAAGAGGAGGCGTCAGTTCGGGACCGGGCGAGGAGGCCGAGTTGGCCCAGGAGGGAGAGATCGAAGGAGCTGCTTTGGTCAAGAAGAAAGAAGACATTCGCAGGGGGAAGAAGTCTTCTGAAAGTTCCTCCAAGAAACGGAAGGGCCCTGTGGTTCTCGGGATGGATGACTTGGGAGAGGGCGTCCGGGAGGCTACTTCTCACCTATTGCCGGCTTTTAATGAACTGGCCGAAGGTCTTTGGGAGGAGATGAGTTCTCAGATGGCCAAGGTATTTTCACTCTCCTTCTCGGTTTTTGGATTCTGGTTCTTTCTCTTCTTGTTTTGACTTTTTTTTTTTTTTCCTTTTTGTGTGCAGGCCAACTACCTTATGGCCAAGAACAAGGGTCTTCTTCTGACCCTGCTGTCCGAGGGCGGTCTGGCCCAGAGGCTCCAAAATCGTCTCTCCGAGGTGGAGGCAAAATTGGCTGATCGGGAAGAGGAGATCAAGAATCACGAGGCGGCCGCTGTTGAGAATTTCAAAACGAACAAGGCTCTCAAAGCAGCTGCCGTGCTAGAAAGGAAACTTGCTGATAGTACCCGGGAGGACCTGAAGGCTGCCCAATCCGAAATTGGGGTCTTGAGGGGGAAGGTAGCCAGTGCTGAGGCCAAATTGAAGAGCAAAGATGAGGAGGTTGCTCGGGTCCGGGACAGTCTTGAGAGGAAGAAAACTGAGCTCGAGAGGAGAGGGAGATTGATCTTGAGGAGAGAGAGATCGAGCTGGAAAAGAGAGAAGCTGATCTTGAGGCCGAGAAGGAGGCCATCCGTCTCGAGGGAGTTGGCGACTGTGCCGAGATGATACCGATGGTGCTGCCGAGCCTGAATATGGACCCTATCTACGCGGCCATCAGTTACTGCAAGGGGGACATTTCCGAGGACGAGTTTCGAAAGTGGATCCCTCCTCCACCTGAGGAGGTGATGGATCCCGCCCCCATCTCGGTCGTTCCGGCTCCCGAGGTTCCTCCTGAAGAAGGATCGGAGGTTCCTGCCGTGGACGAGGACTGCCTTGAGATCCCTCCTCCTGATGCCGAGGTGCAGCTCCTCCTCCTGATGCCGAGGTGCAGCTCCTCCTCCTGATGCCGAGGTTCAGCTCCTCCTCCTGATGCCGAGCCGCCCCTTCCGCCATCTGAACCAACTGAGGAAGAAGATCTTGCCCCTGCGCGGGATGAATGAGAAAGGGTAACCCTACCGGGGCCCTATGTACACTTGAAAACTTTTTGTAATAATATTACAATCTTGTATTCGTATACATTTATGCATTTATCTATTTATTTTTTTTCTTTTTTTTTCTCCTTTTATGCTCCTTGTCATCCTTGCAATTTTTAAGGCCCATCAGGGGTTAGCATGAGTTAGAGGGGTCTGGATTGACCCCGGGAAGAGTAAGGCATTTGAACTGGGGGAATGTTATGTCCCCGGTTCGCAGAGCTGCTTGGTGGGGCGTGACTTGTCTCTGAGCTGAACGAACGATTTAAGTTCTGGGGGAATGTTACGTCCCCAGTCCAGAGACAGACTCGTTGGGACATCGCCCGACCCCGAGCTGTTTGAATCACTTGGCCCTGGGGGAATGTTACGTCCCCAGTCCGAAGACAGACTCGGTGGGACATCGCCCGACCCCGAGCTGTTTGAATCACTTGGCCCTGGGGGAATGTTACGTCCCCAGTCCAAAGACAGACTCGGTGGGACATCGCCCGACCCCGAGCTGTTTGAATCACTTGGCCCTGGGGGAATGTTACGTCCCCAGTCCAAAGACAGACTCGGTGGGACATCGCCCGACCCCGAGCTGTTGAATCACTTGGCCCTGGGGGAATGTTACGTCCCCAGTCCAAAGACAGACTCGGTGGGACATCGCCCGACCCCGAGCTGTTTGAATCACTTGGCCCTGGGGAATGTTACGTCCCCAGTCCAAAGACAGACTCGGTGGGACATCGCCCGACCCCGAGCTGTTTGAATCACTTGGCCCTGGGGGAATGTTACGTCCCCAGTCCAAAGACAGACTCGGTGGGACATCGCCCGACCCCGAGCTGTTTGAATCACTTGGCCCTGGGGGAATGTTACGTCCCCAGTCCAAAGACAGACTCGGTGGGACATCGCCCGACCCCGAGCTGTTTGAATCACTTGGCCCTGGGGGAATGTTACGTCCCCAGTCCAAAGACAGACTCGGTGGGACATCGCCCGACCCCGAGCTGTTTGAATCACTTGGCCTGGGGGAATGTTACGTCCCCAGTCCAAAGACAGACTCGGTGGGACATCGCCCGACCCCGAGCTGTTTGAATCACTTGGCCCTGGGGGAATGTTACGTCCCCAGTCCAAAGACAGACTCGGTGGGACATCGCCCGACCCCGAGCTGTTTGAATCACTTGGCCCTGGGGGAATGTTACGTCCCCAGTCCAAAGACAGACTCGGTGGGACATCGCCCGACCCCGAGCTGTTTGAATCACTTGGCCCTGGGGGAATGTTACGTCCCCAGTCCAAAGACAGACTCGGTGGGACATCGCCCGACCCCGAGCTGTTTGAATACTTGGCCTGGGGGAATGTTACGTCCCCAGTCCAAAGACAGACTCGGTGGGACATCGCCCGACCCCGAGCTGGGAATTACTTGGCACTGGGGGAATGTTACGTCCCCAGTCCAAAGACAGACTCGGTGGGACATCGCCCGACCCCGAGCTGTTTGAATCACTTGGCCCTGGGGGAATGTTACGTCCCCAGTCCAAAGACAGACTCGGTGGGACATCGCCCGACCCGATGTTTGAATCACTTGGCACTGGGGGAATGTTACGTCCCCAGTCCAAAGACAGACTCGGTGGGACATCGCCCGACCCCGAGCTGTTTGAATCACTGGCCCTGGGGGAATGTTACGTCCCCAGTCCAAAGACAGACTCGGTGGGACATCGCCCGACCCCGAGCTGTTTGAATCACTTGGCACTGGGGGAATGTTACGTCCCCAGTCCAAAGACAGACTCGGTGGGATCGCCCGACCCCGAGCTGTTTGAATTACTTGGCACTGGGGGAATGTTACGTCCCCAGTCCAAAGACAGACTCGGTGGGCATCGCCCGACCCCGAGCTGTTAAATAAGCGGCCTCAGCGGGCGAAATTCATCCGAAAAAAAGAATTTTATTCATGTTTGGGGGCGGACCGCCCCTTTTACAACAGCACTTCTGGCGTTTTAGCTTCTGCAAAGAAGAAAAAAAGAAAAAAGAGCAAAGTTGATCTTTATGGGAAGTACTTTCTTAACATCTCGGTGTTCCATGGCTTTTTCAATCTCTTGCCGTTCAGTTGCTCCAGGATGTAGGCCCCAGGTCTTACTATCTCAGCGATCTTGTAAGGTCCCTCCCACTTGGCGCCTAACGAGCCCTCTTCAGGTCGTCGGGTGTTCATGGTCACTCTTCTTAGTACTAGATCACCTGGCAGGAAGGAGCGGGTCCGAACTCTCTTATTATAGAATCGGGCCATTCTTGTTGGTAGATGGCTGCTCTTACTGCTGACTGTTCCCTTCTTTCTTCGACCAGGTCGAGGTGATTTTTGATGAGTTCTTCGTTCTGTTCGCTTTCAAAGTGGCGGACCCGGTGGGTTGATATTCCGATCTCTGCTGGGATGACGGCCTCACATCCGTATGATAGGGAGAAGGGTGTCTCTCCTGTTGAGTCCTTGAAGGTCGTTCGGTGTGCCCACAGTACCTCTGGTAGTTCCTCGACCCATAGGCTTTTGCTCGATCCGAGCCTAGCTTTCAGGTTTGACTTGATGGTTTTGTTGGTGGCTTCAACCTGCCCGTTCGACTTGGGATGGGCTGGCGAGGCGAATTTTAAGGTTATCTGGAGGTCTTCGCAGAGTTTTCTGAATCCCCTGCTGTCAAATTGTTTCCGTTGTCGGTGATGATTGCCTGGGGGATTCCGAAACGGCAAATTATATTTCTCTTAAGGAACTCCGTGGCTTTCTTTTCCGAGATGATGGACAATGGTTCTGCTTCCACCCATTTGGTAAAGTAGTCTATGGCCACGATTGCATATTTCGCCTGACCTCGTCCTTTCGGCATCGGCCCTAATGTCTAGCCCCCACTGGGCGAAGGGCCAGGGGCTGGATATGGTGGTCAGCTGTTCTGCTGGCTGATGGTGGAGGTTGGCATTCTTTTGGCATCCCTCGCATTTCCGTGCTATCTTCATGCCATCCTCGTGCATGGTTGGCCAGTAAAATCCTTGTCTTAAGGCTTTGAAGGCGATCGATCTTCCCCCGGCGTGGCTTCCGCAGATGCCTGCGTGAATTTCCCTGAGCACGTAGTCGCTTCTTCTGGTGCTAAGCATCTTAGGAGGGGTACGGTGTATCCTCTCCGGTAGAGTACTCCTCCAATTAGGGAAAACTTGGTACTCTTGAACTTCAGCTTCCTGGCCTCCTTTTTATCTTTAGGGGTTTCTCCTGTTTCCAGGTACCTCCTGATCGGTTGCATCCATGAATCTTTGTCTTCTTCTTCTAGTACATCCACCTCGGTCTCCCCTATGCTCCTTTCTTGGAGGTATATAAGAGGGATTAATCTGGGGTTTTCTGTCTTCATCGAAGAGGCAAGTCTGGCCAGGGAATCTGCTTCGCAGTTGTCTTCTCGTCCGACTTGTTTGAAGAGTACATTTCCTACCTTCTCCACCCACTTCTTTACTTCGGCTAAGTAAGCTACCATGGCTGGTTCTCTGGCTTGAAAGTCTCCTTTCAGCTGTTGTATTGCTAGCTGAGAATCACTTCTGATCACTACATTGTGGACTCCTACTACCGTACACAGTCTTAGTCCGGCCAGTATCGCCTCGTACTCTGCTTCATTATTCGTGGTTTTGAAGGCGAATTTGAGGGCGAGCAGTTTCTTCTCCCTTTTCACTTTTTAGTGCTACCCCCGCTCCGTAGCCGTGCGAGCTCGCGGACCCGTCTACAGACATTTCCCACCTGTCTTCTTCTACGGCTAAGACCTGTGGTTCGTGAGCTCTGCTATGAAGTCTGCTAAGGCCTGCCCTTTTATTGCTGTTCTTGGGAGGTAGGAGATGTCATGCGCTTATTTCTACTGACCACTTCATTAGCCTCCCTGAGGCCTCTGGTTTCTGCAAGATTTGTCTCAGGGGAAAATCCGTGTATACTTTGATCGGATGGGCTTGAAAGTAGGGTCGTAACTTCCGAGCTGTGGTGACCAGGGATAGGGCGACGAGTTCGTGCACGGGGTATCGAGTTTCTGCGTCCAGCAGGGCTTTACTGACGTAGTAAACTGGTTTCTGGACGTGGTCGGTCTCTTGTACTAGTGCCGAGCTCACTGCGTGCTTCGAGACGGCCAGGTATAGATATAGTGTCTCCCCTGGGAGGGGTTTGGCTAGGAGAGGGGGTTGCGCCAGGTATTGTTTTAGGTGCTGGAAGGCTTCTTCGCACTCGGGTGTCCAGTCGACCCTTTTTGAGCTTTCTTGATGACTTTGAAGAAATGATGACACTTGTCGGTTGCTCGTGAGATGAACCGGTTGAGTGCGGCGATTCTTCCTGTAAGGCTTTGCACTTCCTTAACTGTCCGGGGAGACTTCAGGTCTAGCACGGCCTGTATCTTTTGCGGGTTTGCTTCAATGCCTCGTGAACTTACCATGTAGCCTAGGAATTTTCCCGAGGCTACCCCGAATGTGCACTTCTCTGGATTGAGCTTTAAATTGTGCTTCCTCAGGAGTTCGAAAGTTTTCTTCAGGTCGGCTATATGGTCTCTTGGTTCCTCTGACATTGTTATCATGTCGTCGACATATACCAGCATGGTCGTGCCGATGAGCGGTTTGAAAACTTTGTTCACCAGTCTTTGGAAGGTTGCCCCTGCGTTTTTAATCCAAAAGGCATTACTTTATAGCAGTATAGCCCTTGGTCAGTAATAAAGGTGGTCTTCTCCTCATCTGCAGGGTACATCTTGACTTGATTGTATCCTGAGAAGGCGTCCATGAAGCTTAGCAGCCCTTGGCAAGCGGTGGTATCTACCAGTTGGTCTATATTTGGGAGGGGAAAGCTGTCTTTTGGACATGCTTTGTTGAGGTCGGTGAAATCTACGCACATTCTCCACTTCCCGTTAGACTTTTTCACCAGTACCACATTGGACACCCATTCTGGGTATTTTACTTCTCGGATGAAGCCGGCTTTCAGCAATTTTTCCACCTCGGTTGATATTGCTCCGCATCGCTCCTGGTTGAATATTCTCCTCTTCTGTTTTACTGGCTTATGTAATGGGTTCACCGCTAAGCGATGGCTTATGAATTTTGGGTCGATTCCGGGCATGTCATCGTGTCCCCATGCAAAAACGTCGGGGGTACTTTTGCAGGCATTCCAACAAGTCTTTTCTTAGGGTTTTGTCTAGACTTCCTCCTATTTTTATGTTCTTTCTGGCCCGAATAATTTGACTTCTTCCAACTCTTCGGCTGATCCGAGCCGTGCAGTTTTGTCGGGCCGGGGAGCAGGGTTTTTCCTGGTATTTTCATCATCCTCGTCTCTCTGTCTCTTCTTGATGCCTCTTTCAACGCAGAGGGTTTCTCGCGAGAAAGTGGCGAAACAGCTGCGGGCTTTTTTCTGGCTCCCGCACACGATTCCGATCCCTTCCCGTGTGGGGAACTTCAATTTCAAGTAATGACACGACATTGCGGCCTTGGTTTTCATCATGAAGGGGCGGCCGACAATGACTTGATAACTGCCCATGCAGTCTACCGCGGTGAAGTTTATCATGACTGTTCGTGTTTTGGGGGCAGTCCCGATCGTTACTGCTAACTGAATTTCCCAGGGGGATGACCGTTGAACCCCCGAATCCGTACAGGGGGGTGCTGTCTTGGTTAGGGCTGTGTATTCTACTCCCAGGTCCTCCAATGTCTCTTTGGAAATTATGTCTACCGCGCTCCCAGGATCCACCAGGATCCGGTCTACTTCTGTGCCGCCAATTGTTGCTTTTATTATCAGTGCGTCATCGTGGGGGAAACTTACCCCCTGGGCGTCCTCATCGGTGAACATAATGGGTGTTGACCGATTCCCTTGGGGTTTGGGATTTTTTCCGTTTTTAGCACCTCCGTCCCCGTGCTCGGCTGTAATTGTTTCTTGACCGATTGGAGTCTCCGGCCAGCGTTGCCCCTCCTGCGATGACGTTTATCCCTCGATTCCTTGCCCTTTGTCTGGCGGCCATGGTTTCGTGGTCGATGTAATTGTTCAGGTACCCGTTCCGGGCTAGGTCCTCCATTTGTTCCCGTAGATCCTTGCACTCATCGGTTGTGTGCCCTTTTAGGTTGTGATGTAGGCAGTAGGACCTTTTGTTTTTTCTGTCTGGGGGAAACCTCCTGAGGTCTGGTTCTATTAAGAGACCTTTCTCCCGTATTTCCATGATGATTTCTCCTGGTGGCTTGCTCAAAGGGATATATGTCTCCTCTCGAACCACGTGGTTTACCTGAGTTGTGGGTCTCTTTCCTTGGTCCTTCTGTGCCATCGGCTTGAATTCCTTGGGTCTTGGGTTGAACTTTCGGAATTCTCTCTCCGGCCGCCGGTGGTCTTCCCTCCTTATCAACCTTTCTCTGGTGGTTGTCCCCCTCCGGGATACTTTTTCTTCGCTTTCTAGCAGGACGTACTTCCTGGCTATCTCCAGTGCGGTAGCGTAGTCCGGCGTTTCATGGATTCTCAGGTGGGTCCAGAGTTTCCCGACCCTTAGGGCTCCTTTCAGACTTTCCAGGGCCTCTTGGGATTCGTATCCTCCGACCTCGAGTACGGTGTTGTGGTACCTTTCAATGAAGCTTCTTAGTGTTTCGTCGTCTCCCTGTTTTATGAGCCTTAATTCTCCTATTGTCTTTTTAGGGGTGCAGGCTCCTTTGAAGTGTCGGATGAACGATTTCTTTAGCTGGGAGAAGCTCTGGATGCTCCCCGGGGCCAGACTTCTATACCATAGGATGGCAGGTCCACCCAAAGTTAAGGGAAATACTTTGCATACGGTGTCGCCCGTTACCCCCTGTACTTCCATCAGGAGGACAAAATTCTCAATGTGGGACTTTGGGTCGGAATGGCCTTTGTATGGCGCTATGGTCGGCATGTTAAACCGCTTTGGGAACTGTGCTGTTTTTATCTCTTCTGCAAGGGGAGACCTCTCTTCCTCGCCTCCGGTGTTTCCCGCGCCGACCTTGAGGCCTTCTCCCCATCTGGTCATCTCTTTTCTTAACCAAGATTTTATTCCATGGGCTGTTCCCCCGTGTCGCCTTCGGTGTCCTTCTGTTCGTCTGTTGTTCCGGTGTGGCGTTCCATGAGCTCGGAGGTCTCCTGCATGTCTTCGTCGTACTTTCTATCTTCCTTTTGGAGTTGTAAAAACTGTCGGAGGAGGGATCGGGTGTTTGTTCCTCCTCTTCTTCCCATGTGTCTTCTGATCGCGGTTCTCTTCCTACCACTTCAGATCTTACCCCATAAGGGCCTCTTTTTCTAGGTTCCTCGTCCTCGCTTACATCTGCTATTCTTTCCCTTTTTCCCTTTCTTTTCTCTTCTGGCCGGCCCCGGTTTCTGGTTTCTCGTTGTCCGCTCCTCCCATTCTTTCTAGTCGTTCCATCACAGTTCTCATGTTATCTTCCATTCTTCTCATCCAGTCTATTGCCGGACCTCCTGGTTGGTGATCTCCGTCTTCCGCCATTCGTCTTATCACGTGAACTGCTTTTTGTTGAAGTTCCCCACAGACGGCGCCAACTGTTGACGGTGGATTTTGGTCTCAGGGTAATATGGGAATATCACCTCCGAGGGAATCCTCCTTCAACTGTGAATTTGTTTGGTTATGGGGGACCAAAAGCAAACTTAGCGGAAAACAAAAAATACGCCAATCAGACAAGGTGATTTAACGTGGTTCGGTGGATTTTTGGGATCCGACCTACGTCCACGGGCAAGAACAGGGTGGTGCTTTTTATTACTCAAATACACTTTTCAGGCCTCTCTTTCGCTCTTACAGATTGGAACTTTACAATTCGAATCTTTCACTCTTGTGATGATTTTAGATGTCCTTTTACACATGCCCTGCCCTCCTATTTATAATAACAGAATTTAGACTCCTTCTCCTACAAGGCTTCCTAGTTGAGCCAATCTCTTTTCTTACAAGGTTTCCTAATTTCAAGTCACCTTTACTCCTTTTTTAAAAATACTAATTCCACCAGTTTTCCCGTGATAGTAGGATAATTTTGTCTCATTATCCGAAAAGATAGGGGCTCTCTCTTCCTGAACACGCCTTGCTATCTGGTCGGTATGCATGAGGTCGGTCATGGCGATCCCTCTATGCTGAGAGTGTCTTTTCCGCCCTCTTTAATGCTCGGTCATCTGAACCAAAGTGGTCGGTCTCTTCATGATGTGGTCGGTCTGATAATGAAGTGGTCGGTCTGATAATAGTGTGGTCGGTCTGACCATGAAGTGGTCGGTCTGACCATGAAGTCAACCAGAGAAAGGAAATTACCCTTTTGCCTTTGTCATGCTGTTGAATATTGTAGTGCTTGAAAACACCATCAAAACAAATTATAAGTATAGGAGAGACATATTTATAAAAAGTATTTTATAGGAAAACATAAATTGAATAAATATATCATCTAAAGTGAAAGAATATAACTATAGGTATTAAAGAGCATTAAGAATGATATAACCTTTAGGAAGATTATCCCCTAAATCAAAATGTGTCCACAAAGACACTCATCCATGTCTATAAAAATTGATATTTGGCTTTATTTTTATTGTTTCATTTTTCCACATACAGTAAAATACCGAGACGGGACTAATAAATTTTTAAGGACATGAATCTCAACTTGGTTTAAGTTTTCCATCATCATCAACAAATTTCAGGTTTTTATAAGTCCCCATGTTCATGCTTTAATGAACGTATAATAGTAAAAATTTGATTATATAATGTATGTTTAAATTGATTAATAACACATTATAGACAACATCAACAACATAGAAACTCAGGAAAATAAAAATGCTGCTTTGAGAAAGAACAAAGAGAAACAAAGGTAGAACATTAATCTTCAAAGAGGATGAATCCAAGAACTACCAAACAACTAAAACTAAAAGAACTAGATAAAGATGGAATAACAAATGAAAGATTGCTGATCTTCTTCGCTCCATTACAGAAGATGGGGGGTGCACTAGTATCAATTGAGTGAGCTTACTAGGAATTCCCGTTTTCCAATTCGTGGGCTTGGTCGTGTTGAATGCTAGACCGGCAGATTTCTTCAATCTGGCTTGTAACCTCCGCCATTGAAGGGCGCTTGTCGGGATACTGAGTAGTGCAATTAATGGCAAGTTGTAACAGCTGAACCATTCCTCCTCGACATTTTGGTATCTGAGTAGCTCAAGGTCAAACACTTCAGCGGTCCACTCTTCTTTAACCACAGATTGACCCATCTTGGGAGGTCCACTCCTTCTCGTTCAACAAGGCATGTGTAGGAGGCTTGCTGTAAGCAATTCCAAAAAGCAAATGCCAAGCTGTAGACATCTGCTTTTTGGATACCTTGCGAGCATCTGTCACCTCTGGAGCACGATAGCCATCAATTCTGTTTGGGGTGGATGAGGGACTAGCAAGATGAGCTAGGGCAAAGTCGGAAACACGGGCTTCATAGGATTTAGATAGGAGGATATTTGATGACTTGACGTTCCCATGTGAGATTGCAGGACCCTTTGAGTGGAGGTGCAATTGCTCGTGACGCTCCAAGAACAAGGCCAGACCTGGTTTCCCAATTTAATGGAGTCCTACTGGCTCCTCTGTTTCCTGTAGTTAGAAATAAATGATTGCATATTATATTAAAGAAGAGATAAACATTCTACCGCTTAGAATTAAAAAAACAGAGGGCTCTAAAACAATCAATACAAAATATATAAACTCACAACTCAGAACATAAAAAATTTTCACGAATGCAAAACTTCCGCATTAGGGGTTCCTGACTTTCTGGTGCAACTAAGACCAAACTGGAGAAAAGTAAAATGCAGTTAAGATGACTTAAAATTTAATTGTCTGAGGATCGAATTAGCACATTAAATTTCCAAGTAGATACTGAATGTAGGTACAGTCAATAGTAGTTTCTAATTAATTTCAGATTATACGATGTTTTACTGTCTACTTTTCCTTTCGGCCTATTTTGCATAGCAAGGACAGAAACATGCTCCCATGCCGGAGATCTCATCATATTATTTTCTTAAAACCTTGGCATATTATTGGCACACATGTAACAACTAATAGCTTCAATCACTGATCACAAAATACACAGAAGTTAGCCATTGTAGCAGTCTTTTAACCTTTTCAGTTAAATCCAAAATCTAAAAATCTCATAACGTTATTAGAAAAAGCCATGAAACATTAAATTAACGACATGGAACTATAACAACACTATCAATTTAAATTCACTGATGAAAATCATATATCGGCAAGCACATTGTAAAATGATAAGAAAATGTAGACATACTAAGCCTCCATCAATCAACATGACCAACAAAAAAAAAAAGAACTAGCAATCATAACAACAAACCAAAAGACAAGAAAATTCATAAAGCAAAAAAGGGAAAGTAAAGACATATAAAGGTGCTCACCATGCAATAGTGCAGATAAGCTTCCCATTGGCATGTAATCATAAACAAGAAGCTTTTCATCTCCGCTGTAATAATAGGCCTGCAATGGGACCAAATTCTCATGATCCATAGATCCCACTACCTCCATCTTCTCCCTAAATTCCTTCTCCGTCACTGTGACATCCTTCAACCTCTTCACACCCACCACAATTCCCATGTTCAAAGTGGCCTTATAAGCTGTCCCAAAAGTACCCTTCCCCAAAACCTCAGCAGACGCCCTTAACAAATCTTCCAAATCAAATGCCCTCTCTCCCTTCCGAAAAAACACCAACCTCTTTGCCCCGCGACCCTTAGCATCCCCTTTAACTACTCCAGATGAACTAGAACTTGTATTCTCACTATCTCCTACCTGCTTCTCCCGGGGAATCTCAATCTCAATTTGATTAGTCGTTGCGGGGGCAACATCTTTCAAACTCCATTGCTTATCACCCTTCCTTCTACACAAACAGATTAATAAAACTAGAATAATCAAAAGTCCAACAACAGAACCAATAACAATCCCAGCAATTGCTCCACCGGACAATTTACTCCCACCATCATCAGTACCATTACAAGCCACTAATGGCTTCCCACAAAGTGAATTTCCTTCAAAAGCACTTGTAGGCAAACGAGCAAACCGTTTAGGGATCGACCCATTTAACTTATTAAACGAAACATTAAATTGCACAAGTGATTTCAAAGCTCCCAAGTCAGGAACCGTCCCAGTTAATTGATTCTCTTGCAAATAAAGAGTCCATAATCTCGTAAATTTATTAAAATCTGAAGAAATCGTACCAGAAAAATTGTTCTTTGCCAAGTTGAGACGAAATCAAGTTCCCTAAACTGAACAAGAACCCAGGAATCTCACCATTAAACAAGTTCCCTTGCAAGTACAATTTCCTCAGATTTGAGAGCTTGCTAAAATCTGAAGGTATGGACCCATAAGGCGTTAAAACGGAGAGACAAGTTGAAGCTCAGTGAGATTGCCAATGGCGACGGGCAGCTGACCAGATAGCCCATGCCAGGGAATCTCAACATGGTAACTCGTTCATCCGTACAAAAAACACCAACCCATTGCATGGACTGTCCGAAATATTCCATACAGAGTTCCGGCCGGAAATTGCTGAACGTAGAGTGAGCAAAGCCGCCTTGTCCGAAGCCAGATCTGAGTCCACAGTCGAGAAATTGTAACAGCCATTACAGCAATGACTGTAACCACCCATTGTAGTAAAGGTTTCATTTTTATGTTGTTTTTGCCAGAGTATCGTATTGAAACTTTTTCAATCGCTAGAGACAGAATGAGGGGAAGACAGAGCTTTGTACCGGTAATAAATGAAACAAGTTGGCTACTGGAGAAACAGTGAGAGATTTGAAATTAAATATATCTTAAATAAAAAAATTTGGTTAAGATTTGGAATTTTTTTTCAAATAAAAAATTAGATTTAGATTAAAAAATTTATCGGAATTTTAAATTTTTTTTAGGATTCGGGATCTCGAATTATTTAATTTGAGATTCATGATGAATTTTTATCTTGATTCAAATTATCAATTAGAATTCATAGCAATTTTTCGTCTTAAATAATTATAGGGACTAGACTCAATCAAAATAGGACGTCTCGATTACATTCTCAAATTAAGCCCTCACCCTAATAAAAACCTAGATTCAAATTTGGACTAAAAAATTAGTTCTCATCATATATCAAATCTGGGTAGATTTACTTTGCAAATAATAAAAATTATTAATAAACATGTAATTTAATATAATATCACGTCGAGTGATGCTACATTTACATTGTTAGAGTCCATAATTGATATTTGAGTAATGTGTTATTGATCAAAAGACGCCATGAATTAGGTGGTGTTAACTTTATTTTTCAAAATTAATTTAATAACCTACACCATTTATTATGAATTGCAAATTATATGTCACGTCGTTGGAGATTTAAATTATATATCTTAATTATAATATGCTGCATGGTGTGTTACTTATGCCTTGATATAGGATTAAAGGAAAGAAATCTTGAAATTAATAAGATGGGACTACTACT
Organism: Zanthoxylum bungeanum; assembly: GCA_019454045.1. Lineage (NCBI taxonomy): Eukaryota > Viridiplantae > Streptophyta > Magnoliopsida > Sapindales > Rutaceae > Zanthoxylum > Zanthoxylum bungeanum. The sequence continues at coordinate 22,862 of SKCR01030524.1, forward strand.
AGATATCAAAGATAATTCTCATAATGGTATAAAAATAACTTATATATATATGTATGTATGTATATGTATATATATGTGGTCTTGAGTTCGATTTCAGTGAATGTCTTTCTTGTAAGAGTATGGGACAGTCGAGATTTTACTTGCTCCGCTTAAGTTCGAAATGGGTAATTTGACGGCAGATGTTTCCACCATTCTAAAAAAGAGAATATATGTATATGTATGTGTATATATAACTGACATTATGAAAACCATTTTTACAATAAAAGCCCATTATTTTTAAGAACATTTTTCTTTTAAGTGGGACTTAACAAAAGGCCGAAAGGGTCGATGGGATTTGAAATTAAAAAGAGAGAAAAAGAAAAAAAGCCAAGAATATCTGCTTATCATACAAAATCACAAAAAGCACTTGTAAAATCTGGAAAGCAAGACACCACAGGCCAAAATCATTATCGATGCAAATGAAAAACCAAACATTATCCAAAGGCAAGTCAATGGCGTATAGAATCAAACATGTATAACAAAACAGTTTTATATCTTGAAGGAAGGGGCATTTTTGTGATCCACATTTTGGAGGTATATTTGTCCCATTTGGGAAAATATAAGAATCTTTATGACTCCCATTGTCCCACACATATAGTTAGTAGAAAAACTCGTTTGAAATTCTGGACAATTTTTTAACTCAAATAAAAAATTTATTAAAGATTCGGGACAGAAAATCATCTTTAATTCTAATTTTTAGTCTAAAAATCTCCTTCCGATCAAAATTCATGATCTGGAACCACGAATTATAATTGAAACGTCCCAATTATGTATGATTTTGTCCTCAAAAAAAGTTTACCCACGTAAGAAATAATTGTGAACAAACATGATTAAAATCCTGACACTCAGGAACCATGTAGATTTATATGAAAATCCAGCAATCGAGCATGGATATATTGGTTTCCACTCATCACATGATACCATCAAAATTATCTGCACAATATATGAAGCGAAGGACAATTTGTAACGCATGATATTGCATTCTCATTTTTCTACTGAAGCGATTATTAAATGAGTGAATGAACAAAAAGAGAGACAAGACACTGTTGGCTTTTTAGTCATTACATCAACTTTGGATGAGCATGAGGAACTTCATTTAATTAAAGCAAGAACTGGAAAATCAAATGATTTTGAGGAATTTATAGGTTTGTTCTTAAATAAAATAAGGATTGACTTTGACTGACAGTTGGAAATAGATGTACTTTTTAGTGTATGGATAGATAGAATTAGATTTTAGACAATCCTTAAAATCCAAATTATTTCAATTAAATTATTTAGACAGTAGTACCAAATTCATGTATCATGGAGTCAATTCGTTCCAGTTTAAGCGCACCTCGATTAATTCTTGAGACCTGTGTTCCGTGTCTTCAGAAGTTTCCCAACATAAATCAGGGTTGACTTTTTACATTAAGGGGCATGACCCCAAGGAAATGTATCTAATGAGATTCGAATCTTGAACCAAGAGAGAGCAAACCACTCAAGTTCAAGGTCTTGAGACAATCCATTGGGGTTATTTTTTTTTATAAATTATAATCATTAGTTCTTAAATAAGAATTTATACATAATTGAACCTTAATCATTCGTGATAATTAATACATACACGATAGAAAATTATAAAAAAATTTATCACAATTAAATACAGCATTGGATTTACAATAATTATTTGTTTGGTTAGAGGATGCTTGGCAAAAATTCAATAAAATCCGATAACTTTTAAAATATATCAATTTTCATTCGTTTTTACTTTTTAGGGAATCAATTTTCATTTGTCGTACTTCAATATTTACCTTAAATTTTGGGAAAACTATCATTCTTTCTATCATTGATTTGTGAAAAATTTGCCAAAACCTTGTTGGGGTGGGGGATATATAATGGCGTTGGAGTAATGGTTGTTCTACAAGTCTTTACATATTGTGTTTTTTCTTCTTCAGGATTTTGGAGAAGATGAGTTTTCAGTAGGCCAGTCCGGCCCAAGCATTATATCAATTGGCCCACGTATATGTATGGGCTTGTCATTTAAGGTCGTATCTACACCCAAAACTATTCCTCAACATTCATCTTTGTATTCTCCCCTCTTCTCAACTTTCAAACTTCGAATAACCATGGATAAAAAACCCAGGGCCCGGTCTGGCCCGTCCGGCATGGGAGTAAAAAAATTCGGACCGGGTTTATAATGCTAAGCCCAGTCTGTGAGTAAAAAAACTCGGGCAGACCTTTATAATGTTTGGCCCGATTCGGGCCCAAGCTCGAGCCGAGCTCACACCAAAAAGCTCGGGCATAAGAAAATTTTTAATAGTTAATAAATAATAATATAAATACATAATCCCTTCTTTACTCAAAAAAAAAAATTCTTTTTACTTCTTAATTATTTAATATAAACTTATTTAATGTATGATGTATACAATATCAATGTATGAATGTATGAATTATTACAAATTTTTAGAAAAAGGAAGCCCGGATAAAGCCGGAGATCAAGATGGGCTAGGCCAGGCCAGTAGTAGTTTCGGCCGGGCTTTTCCCGAGTTTGGGCCTGGACACTCATTTTTGCGTCCGGGCCAACCCATTGCCACACTTAACTTCGAATAATGCGACCATTTTTATTTTTGAATACTAATATTTAGAATAAAAAAACATATGAAAATACTACCTACGTAGTTCTATAATCACATAATATCAATGGAGCAACTATAGGTACACAAAAATTAACACAAAAAATAATACAAAATATTAAAAGACAAATATAATTGAAATAAAAGACAAATAATTTTTTATTATTTTTATACTAATTTTTATGCATCTATCATTTTTCATATCAATGTCCCATAACGATTTGAATTGACAGAAAGAAAATGATAAACTTACAAAAATTATACTAAAATTTATATAAAAACACTAAAGATAAAAGTAAAAACACTACAAAAAATAAGGTCTTCAGCGTCGAAAATGTGGACGCTCGAGTACAAAATTTTGACGTTAAAGGTTATTAGCGTCAAAAAATTTCGACGTTAAGACGTGGATGAGAAATACAATTAGCGTCGAAATACAAAATTTCGATGCTAAAGTACAATATTTTGTGTCAAAAATATTTCGACGACAAATTATAATTTTCGAAGCTAAAACACGTATCTGGCGATGAATATTTTCGAAGCTAAATGTGATATAATATTAAAAAATATATATTATTTTATTAATTTTAACGTCGAATATTTCGACGCTAAAGGGTATAATAAAATTATTATTACAAATTAATTTCAAACTAATTTCATTACAAAAGTAATTAAATTTGTTATAAAAAATTAGTACGAATTTGTTAAAATTACAAAATTTATCACAAAAAATATAAAATAAAAAATAAAATGATAAAATATAATTTTCTATATATTTTCTCCATCTTCACTTTCATATTTTTCATCTTCATCTTCACTTTCATTTATTTTTCATTTTCTTTACTATCTTCATTTTCACAATTTCTTCATCTTCATATTTCCCTACAAAAAATAAAATAAAAATTAGATGTTAATATAAAATACAAAAAATCAAACACACTTAAGGAAAAAATAATTTTAGAGAGGAAATAAGAGTATGAGAGAAAGAAAGTGAGAATATGAGAAATGTAAGAGCAAATGAATTTATAGGAAAAAAATAACCTTTAGCGACGAAATAGGCTTTCGTCGCTAAATGTCCTCAGATAACATGAATTATTTCCGCCAAAATTTTGATCTTTAGCGTCGAAATTTTTGACTTTTAGCGTCGAAAATTCGTCGTTAAATGTCAAAATTTTAAATGTAATTGTATTAGGGGATAAATTCAAAATTTAGAAAGCGAGAATTCAAAAAATTTAAATTTACCATGTAGCGTCGAAATATTTGACTTTTAGCGTTGGAAATTCGTCGCTAAATGTCAAAAATTTAAATCTAATTTTATTAGGCGATAAATTCAAATTTTAGAAGGTGGGAATTCGAAATATTTAAATTTACCAATTAGCGTCTAAATTTTAAATTTGACGCTAAATGAGTAACCGTTTAGCGTCCAAAATAGTTTTTGGACGTCCCTTTAGCGTCTAAATATAATTTTGACGCTAAAGGTGTAACTTTTTAGCGTCAAATTGAATTTCGACGCTAAATGGTAGAACCTTTAGCGTCGAATTTTAAATTCGACGCTAAAGATAACCTTTAGTGTCGAACAACTACTTTGACGCTAAATGTGCAACCTTTTAGTGTCGAATCAAATTTCGACGCTAAAGGGTTAACTCTTTAGCGTCCAAACAGATTTTCGACGTTAAAGGGTTACCTTTTAGCGTCGAAATTGAATTTCGACTCTAAAAATTTGGACGTTAAATGTCTATTTTCTTATAGTAAAAAAAAAATTGTCCTGTGGTGAAATTATTTGTCTTGCAGGTGCTAGAGAACGGGAAATATTTCGAGAAGAAATGAATGACCTCTTCAAAGCATTCTCGAAATGGAGATATTTGATGTATGGGGAATTGACTTTATGAGACCCTTTGTTCCATCATATGGAAACATGTACATTCTGGTTGCTGTAGAATACGCCTCCAAATGGGTTGAAGCAATAGCACTGCCATCAAATGACTCCAAAGTGGTGTTAAAATTTCTCAAAAAGAATATTTTCACTCGTTTCGGATCACCTCGAGCGATCATCAGTGATGATGGCACACACTTCTGCAAAAGATACTTTGATGCACTCCTATCCAAATACGGAGTAACTCACCAAGTTGCCACTGCTTACCATCCGCAGTCAAGTGGTCAGGTTGAAGTTTCTAACAGAGAAATATAAAGAATCTTGGAGAGAAATGTTGGTTCAACAATGAGGGACTGGTCTATAAAATTAGATGACGCATTATGGGCCTACCAGACATCTTACAAGACACCTATTGGAATGTCCCCATATCAAATGGTGTTTGGGAAAGCATGTCATCTGCCTGTGGAGCTTGAACATAAAGCGTATTGGGCACTAAAAAAGCTAAATTTTGATCTGTAAGTAGGAAGAGAGAAACGGTTCCACCAATTGAATGAATTGGAAGAATTTCACTTACATGCTTATGAGAATGCCAAACTGTACAAAGAAAAGACCAATAAGTGGCATGATAAAAAATAGTGCGAAGAAAACTGGAACCAGGGCAGCATGTGTTGTTATATAACTCAAGGTTGAAACTTTTCCCTGGAAAGCTGAAATCACGGTGGTCAGATCCATTTGTGATCACCCAAGTTTTACCATACGGAGCCGTTGAGCTACATGACCCCAACTCCAATGATACATTCAAAGTTAACAGCCAACGTGTCAAGCACTATTAGGGAGAATCCATCAAACGTCAAAAAGAGAGTCTCACACTTGCCGATCTAGCCTAACGTTTGGGCAGTCATGTCTAGCTGACGACGTTAAACTTAGCGCTAGCAGGGAGGCAACCCATGCAATTTGTGTATATATTGAGATTTGGTGTGTTTTATTTTTGTGTGTTTAATTTTTGTAGGAAAAGTCACAGACAGGATGGAAGACGTTCTCGCAAGACTTCACAAGCATTTTCCTTCTCTCCCTCAAAACTCTCTGATGAAAGTCTACAAAGCACGCATTGAAAGAATGACACTTCTGATGATCAAAGGTATTCATAGTGACATTCGTTGGATAATTGAAGCACGAGTCCAATTGGCAGGTGAGTCATCTGACTCTTTTATTTCATTTCTGCCTGGTTTAGGAAAAATCACATATGCTAAGAAAAGAAAAGCTAAACGATTACGTGTTTGCTATAAATGTGCACGCTGTACATGCAATACGCGTTGTCGTTCCTTAGAATGGTGTCTGATAACCGCGAAGATAAAATAAAATTCATTAAGGATGGCATGAGTAAGGAGTCTTTAGATGACATATCATTGACTCTTGAGACGCATCCCAGTGGATATGTGTATCACGTAATTCACAATCTACATACACAGTTTCGAAGAGAAAGATAGCAATTAAGTCTCGGGAATCTGACTTTAAAAGACCTTGTTTGTCAATTTATAAGAAAATTGGATGGGAAGCTTGTCCCTGACACATAGATGTCATTCAAGCCGTTACTTATTGTACATATTATTATTTCTTTGTCCTTAACTATTAATTATGATTTGTTTTGTTATTTTCTTTTATTTTCGCTGACAAGATCCAAATTTTTTGACTTTCACGATTTATTTTACTGTTCAGTTAATAATTGTCATTTGGCAAGTACTAGTGCAATGATTATTCACCCTTTTCAGGATTTATAAATTCATCTCGTCATTACTCTTTTCAACACATCCAGATTTGAGAGAGTAATATTTAAAAAAAATGGAAGCAACTTCAAGAAGACGAGTTGTTAACATCTGTGTGTTTTGCGGTTCTAGTTCTTGTTCTAAACCAGAATTCGCTGAAGCAGCAAAAGAATTGGGTAGAGTCATGTTAGAGAGGAATATGCACTTAGTATATGGCGGTGACAATCTTGGACTAACTGGGTACATTTCAATGGCTGTACAGAAAGGAGGTAGTTAAGTTTTGGGAATCATCCCAAAACCTTTGGCGGACACAAATCTTATAGGACAATCAAACTGAGAGGAATGCATCATGCTAGGTATGTCTGAACGACTTGTTGAAATGATTAACCGTGCTGACACTTTTATTGCTTTGCCGGGTGGCTTGGGCACGATGGAGGAAATTTCACAGTAATATCTTGAGCGAATTTGAATTTACACCAGAAACCAATTGGACTGTTTAATGTTGATGGATTTTTTTGACTTTGTTTTTGTGTTTCTTGTAGATGCCAGGAGAAATGGGTTCCTTTCAAAACCCGTAAAAGATATCCTCTGCACTGCCAGAAAAACCAATGATTTAATTGACCAACTCTTAGCCTTCGAACCAAAAATTGACCATATTATTTCTAAGATAAACTGGTCTGATAATAATCGTGGTAAGAAGCGTCCGATAAATCTGAATCTTAACATTTAGTTTTCTTTTTAGATGTAGAATTCCACGCTAACCAGGTAATGTCTTCTAAACTTTTCTTCTTCTTTTTAGACATTGGGGACAATATCCCAATTAGGTTTGGGGGAGGAAAATAGTTGACTAGTATCTTGTTTTTATTTTTCGTTGTGTTGTTTTTGCTTGGTTGTTAGTCAAAAATTAAAAAAAAATAAAAAAATAAAAAATTTTGATTTTTATGTTTTTAACTTGACTAATCAGGTGGAATTGTGTTTTGAGATAGCCGTGTAAGGAATTTCCACTCCTGAGACGTATCTCAGCCTAATTCGTAACAAGTTAATTTTTATTTATTTCATTTTGAATTATTTAAAATTCTTGAATTCTCCATAATATTGGCTTAAATTTAAACTTCATATGCTTATTTGACATGTATTATCAACATGCATGATAACATGCGGACATGGGTTGTAAGTGAAAATTTATAATATTCAGTGCTCTAGTTTATTGAAGGAAGCATTTGAAAGCGATGGAATAAAAAAAATCCATTGCCCAAAAAAAGTGTGAATTCTGATATAATTTTAGGACAAAAATATTATCCTCTTTTCAACTACACTTATGAATATTGTGGGCATAATGATTTGATTAATACCTTGTTGGTTGTGTATATGGAGAATGGTAAAAATAATCGGAGAATTTACTTATTTGGTAATTTAAAAGAAAGAAAACAACTATTAACTTGGATAAGAATTTCACTTGTTTAGTCACTAACTTGTTTTGTGTGTTTGATTGTACATTTGATTGACGTTTGTGGGTATCGTCACTGTAAGCCCTCACAAGACTATAACTCGTCCACTAGGGACACCTAGGGGTTTAAATGTTTGTTGCATAAGCTAAATGTAATCGTGATCCCTACGAAAGTTGCATAGTTTAATTTCATTTTAAAGTTGTTTATTGTATTTTATTTTGTTTGTTTTGCTCGAGTTCTAGCAAAATGTTAGGTTTGGGATGTGATGAGCAGTTTACGCGTCATCACTTGCATCATATTGACGTCAGCACTGTAGCACGCGTCGCGACGCCAATCCTCAATGCCTCACGATGCCGACACCATAATTCGACCGCTATTTCCTGTAGCACGTGTCGCTACACGGGCCGATTTTGAAGCCTACAAATTGAAGCTGATTTCAGTTGATTTTCTTCATATTTTCTTTTGGGGAATTTCCATAGAATACTAAGAAAATAGTATTTTGTTTGTTTAATTTCAGTTTTCTTGTATTTAATTTTTATTTTAAGTGATAAATCTTTCTTTATTTTACTTAAAAGCATGAGTAGGTAACTTCTTTCTGCTGGGGTGAAGGTGAAACTTTTATTATTATAATTTAGATTAATCTCCCTTATTTTATAATATATAAATTATCTTAAAACCTGATTTAATTGGATATCGCCTTTATGGTCGATTGGACTTAATTAAATTAATTTTAACCTGATTTAATTGGATACCTCCTTTATGGTCGGTTGGAATTAATTAAAATTTGACTTCATCACGGTACCACCTATATGGTTGGTTGGTAATATAATGCAAATTTATATATATTTTAATAAGAGAGATTTCTAGATTTGAAATAATAAAAGTGGATCCCCAAACCATGACAATTTATTTCATTGTTGTAAATTTTACCTTTTTAATTTTCAATTAGTTGCATGATGTTTTATTTATTTATGTCTTTAGTAGTCCTATATATGTGTCGTAACCAAATACATTATTTAGGGTTGTGATGAATTCCAATATTAATAGTTTAATAAGTTGACTTTTCTTATGTCTTGTGAAATGTATTAGTTTATTTATTGAGTCTAGTTCTTAATGCTTCTTATTAATTGGCCACTAATAAGATTGATTTGGTAAACTTAAAATGAACTTGACGAAGGGATTTTAGGTTTCAGCCATAGGCTCAATAGCTCACGATCTCACATTCACCTTAGAGATTTTCTTCCAGGATAGACATATACCTGTCGGGCGTGAGTAGCCATAATTGGAACTTAATCTTAATGAATTCAGAGTTTCTTAATTAACATAGACATATAGTTAATTGGGTTACTTTGGGTGTTTGCATCTGACCATCGACATAGGCTTTTGCATATCTTCGTGTTCCGAGTTAATAAACTGACATATTACACAAATATAAGATAATCACTTCATCTTTAGAAGAATATTGGAAGGATTCACAACCCTAAATAGTTTCATAATATTGTTACTTTTTAGAATTTACTTTCGCATTGTTTTAATTACTTGTCTTGAGTTAAAATCACCAACCAAACAACAATCAATTTTTAGATACTTGTAGAAATTTTAGCTTAATAAATTAATAGCATAGGTATTAAGTCCTGGTGGGATCGATACATTTTATAATACTTGAGCGATACGTGCGCTTGCGTTACGTGTGTGTTTACCATCGATCACTGATACACATTGGGGCTCACATTATAGTACGTTATTAAGCATAATTAGTATGTTTTCATCTATTGCTAATATGCTTGAAATTATTTCGAATGAGGGAAATTCTAAACAAAGATTTCAAGCTACAACATTACTAAGTTCATGCATAATTTGATTTTATATTTAGCTTATTCTTGATGAAAAATATACATGGATTTGCATATGAGTTATCATAAGCATTACAAAAAAAAGACCAAGACATTGTGAATGCCATGAAATTAATTGGAGTGTATAGGCGAAACTTGCAAAAAATGAGAGAGAATGGATGAGACTCTTTACATGGTGAAGTTTCTTCCTATTATGAGAATCATGACATTGATATTCCTAATATGGATGATTTTTTTTTGACTCATGGGTGATCACAATGCAAGGGTCAAAAGATTACAAATATACATCACTTCGTGTTGAGTTATTTTATGCAGTTTTGGACATGTAACTTCAAGAATTAAACAACCATGTTTCAATGAGACGAACACTGAGTTGCTCATTTGTTTGGAATGTCTATGCTCAAATGACTCGTTTGCAGCTTTTAATAAACATAAACTACTGCGCCTTGCTAAATTTTATCCAAATGATTTTTCTTCAATGGATCTCATGGCACTTGAAATTCAGCTTGAAGTTTATATTATGGATGTTGGTTCTGATAATGATTTTTCAAGATTGAAAGGGATTGGTGAGCTTGTAAGAAGAATGATTGAAACTAAAAAAGATAAAATATTTCCATTAGTTTATTTATTGGTGACATTAGCATTGATATTACTGGTTGCCATAGCTACAATGGAAAAAATATTTTTAACTATGTATTTTTTGAAAAATCGATTGCGAAATCATATGGGAGATCAATGGTTGAATGATAATCTAGTAGTATACATAGAAAATGATATTTTTTATAGTATTGATATTGAGGTAATCATTAAATGTTTTCAACATATGAAATCTCGTCGAGGACAGTTATAAATGTATTTAATGAAAATATATCAATGAAATTCAAAATTTTTGTACTTGTTTTTTGTTGAACTTTTTAACTTAGTGTAGACAACAGAACCTGGGCGACGCTGTTCTAGGCTCGCGGCCTAGTTGGGAAGTACGAAATAACATGGAGTCGCCACCCGGTGTGAACCGGGACAAATATTTAAGGCCGCACTCACCCCTCGCAAGGGAAGACCTCAAACCGTTGGGTTCGGAATGGTCCCTTACTTATGTCACTTGTGATGATATGATTTGTGCAATAAACTAACCGAATCTATTCAACATTCATGCTCAAGGGTACTTAGATCTAACATGCTTTCGTCCAAATAATTCCACGCAATGTAACACAACAAGCATATTGAACCATTAAATCAACATGTATAAATCATTACCCAAACGCATCATAAACTAAGAACATGCATAATGAACAACCTAAACATGCTTTAACAAATAAATAACAAACTAAATTAAACCATGCTTTAAATAATAAACAAATAACCTAAAGACTATAACATGCTCAAATACAAATTTGGATGAGACGAGATATGTGTATCTTAAGTGGTACGTGGCATTGTATCCCGAGTGCAGACCATACTACCGTCCATTCGGAATCGGCTATGGAATTTACGTCCGGGTTTCCATCCGATATACCACAAAAGGGGAACACATATCCCGCTCATCCAACAATCACATCATGCCTCAAACGACTCTCATGCAATCATATATCAAAATAAATAAAACAAAGATAAAGAAGATAAGTAAAAAGGTGCCCTCAGGTCTAACCTCTTTTGTCGTCTAAGAAAGGGCGTTACACGTCCGTTGGAAGGGTGAATGATCCGCTACTCTTTTAGTTCACCAACTCAACGTCTTTCCTCGCTGTTTTGCTGTTCGGGCTGCTGTTTCAAGTCCGTTTCGCTGCTGTTTCGCTGCTATGTTTCAGGTCACTGTCTTGATGGTTTAGCGGACTGTTTTGGGTGATTTTGAAGGCTTAGGGAGGTGCGTTTGTGAGGATTTTTTAGGGAAACTTTATGGAGGTTTTGGGGATGGTGTTTAGGTGATTTTAGGACTGTTTTGTGGGCTAAGGACGCAACAAAAACTGACCAGAACAGAAGGTGAACTGCGGCAGTTCACAGGTGCAGTGGGGTGTTTTCAGGGACTGTTTTGGGGCTGCAAATGGGGCTGTGTTTGGAGGGTGTTTAGTGCGACTTTAGGGCTGTGAATAAGGTTTATTTGAGGGTGTTTTAGGGCTGTGAATGGGGGCTGGAACTCGGCAATGGAGGGTTAAGTTTAGGGCTTGGGCGTGAAGGGTGTTGATGATGGAGGGAAGGTGCGGCAATGGAGGCTATTGGATCTTGAAGGTGCGGCAATGGAGGCTTCAGGGGGATGCTTGGGCGTGTAATGGAGGCTTAAGAGAGTGCTTTAGGCGTGTGAGAGAGATGTATGGGCTAGGTTTTGAATGGGGGGTGAAGGCCTCTTTTTATAGGCAAAGAGAGAAGACTTTCCTAATTTGAGTAGGAGAGAATCTCCTAATTGGTTTCTAATAAGGAATAGATCTCCTAATTTGGATTTGTGATTGGATTTGATTTGGTAGGGATTTGATTTGATTTCTTTTATTTAGGTAAGGATTTTATTTGATTTCAACATGTGATAAATGTGCATATACCTAAATAAAGGCACTATGGGCGTGAATCCCCATCCTTGGGCATGGGCTTGGTTTTACTTGGTTTGACTTGGGTATTTTGGGTTTGGTTTGGGTTTGGTTTGGGTTTTGGGCCTTAGGTAAGCTTTGAAATGGAAGTCCAACAAAGCCGAAGCTAAACAACTCAGATAAAATCCAACAAAAATTCTATTTTCCAACTTTACCCTTCCAATGTTCGTTTCCCGCGGCTTTCATGACTAAAGAAGTAGTTGTCTCCATACGAGACTCATCATCAGGCTGATATGCAAAAATGCAATGCCTACAGTCGCCCCCACTTTGATGGGACTTGTGCAGTGTGTGACAATGACAATCCTATCAAAGTACGTACAATGCATTTTTACTTACTTGGCTCGCCAGCTGTCACATGGTCTGCCTGATGTGCTGAGTTGATAATGCTGAACCCCATACCTAGGGCGTCGCGGTTGCGTCTCCGTACCTAGAGTGCCGCAGTGATGATGTTGGTTTTCTGGATGCTAACCCCGTATCTAGGGTGTCGCAGTGACGTCTCCGTACCTAGAGAGCCACAATTGTCTGAATAGTCCACATGCCGTACCTGGCGTGCTAACCCCGTACCTAGGGCGTCGCTGTGGTCTGAATGCTAACCCCGTACCTAGGGTGTCGCAGTGACCTCTCCGTACCTAGAGAGCCACAAATGTCTGAATAGTCCACATGCCGTACCTAGCGTGCTAACCCCGTACCTAGGGCGTCGCTGTGGTCTGAATGCTAACCCCGTACCTAGGGTGTCGCAGTGACGTCTCCGTACCTAGAGAGCCACAAATGTCTGACTGCTAACCCCGTACCTAGGGTGTCGCAGTGACGCCTCCGTACCTAGAGTGCCACAAATGTCTGAATGTTAACCCCGTACCTAGGGGTCGCGGGTGACGTCTCCGTACCTAGAGAGCCACAAATGTCTGAATGCTAACCCCGTACCTAGGGTGTCGGCGGTGACGTCTCTGTACCTAGAGAGCCACAAATGTCTGAATGCTAACCTCGTACCTAGGGTGTCGCAGTGACGCCTCCGTACCTAGAGTGCCACAAATGTCTGAATGCTAACCCCATACCTAGGGTGTCGCGGTGACGTCTCCGTACCTAGAGAGCCACAAATGTCTGAGTGCTAACCCCGTACCTAGGGTGTCGCGGTGACGTCTCTGTACCTAGAGAGCCACAAATGTCTGAATAGTCCACATGCCGTACCTGGCGTGCTAACCCCGTACCTAGGGCGTCGCTGTGGTCTGAATGCTAACCCTGTACCTAAGGTGTCACAGTGACGTCTCCGTACCTAGAGAGCCACAAATGTCTGAATAGTCCACATGCCGTACCTGGCGTGCTAACCCCGTACCTAGGGTGTCGCAGTAGTCAGTAGTCTGAGTGCTAACCCCGTACCTAGGGTGTCGCTGATATGATGATGGTCCATTTCCGAACCGTGCTCCATTTTCGGAGTGCCATTTTCGGCGAGTGATGAGATAATGGTCCATTTCCGAACAGTGCTCCATTTCCGGAGTGCCATTTCCGGCATGCTAAACTTCATTTTCGAGGCATCGCTGATATGATGATGGTCCATTTCTGAACCATGCTCCATTTCTGGAGTGCCATTTTCGACATGTTAAACTCCATTTCTGAGGCATCGCTGATATGATGATGGTCCATTTCCGAACCGTGCTCCATTTCCGGAGTGCCATTTTTGGCATGCTAAACCCCATTTCCGAGGCATCGCTTATATGATGATGGTCCATTTCCGAACCATGCTCCATTTCCGGAGTGCCATTTCCGGCATGCTAAACCCCATTTCTGAGGCATCGCTGATGTGATGATGGTCCATTTCCGAAACGTGCTGCTCCATTTCCGGAGAGTGCCTTTTCGGCATGCTAACCCCATTTCCGAGGCATCGCTGATGTGATGATGGTCCATTCCGAACCGTGCTCCATTTTCGGAGTGTACTGTGATGTGGTTTGATGAGGTCCATTCCCGAACCGATCTCATTCCCGGAGTGTTACTGTGATGAGTGTGTGTGATGAGGTCCATTCTCGAACCGTCACCGTGTTGTGGTCCATTCCCGATCCGATCTCCATTCCCGGAGTGCCATTCTCGGCGTGCTCATTCCCGAGCTGTCCATTTCGGACTATATCTCCATTCCAGCGTGCCATTCTCGGCGTGCCATTCTCGGCGTGTCCATTCCCGGACTAAACTGATCTGATGTAATGTGGGCTCGCCCCCAGAATGCCATACCCGGCAATGCTGATACTGATGTAATGTGGGCCTCCCCCCAGAATGCCATACCCGGCAAGACTGATACTTATGTAATGTGGGCCTCGCCCCCAGAATGCCATACCCGACAAGACTGATATTGATAAAGATGTGGGCCTCGCCCCCAGAGTGCCATACCCGACAAGATTGATACTGATGCTAATACGGGCCTCGCCCCAAACTGATGCTGATGTGGCCTCGGCCCTGAGATTCATTCCAAATTCTGACGACATGGGCCTCGGCTCTGGGATTCATTCAAAATTCTGAAGACGTGGGCCTCGGCCCTGGGATTCATTCCAAATTCTGAAGACGTGGGCCTCGGCCTTGGGATTCATTCCAAATTTTGAGGACGTGGGCCTCGGCCCTGGGATTCATTCCCTGGATTCCTTCCAAAACTCTGATGATGTGGGCCTCAGCCCTGGGATTCATTCCCTGGATTCATTCCAAATTCTGACGATGTGGGCCTCAACCCTGGGATTCATTCCAAATTCTGACGATGTGGGCCTCGGCCCTGGGATTCATTCCCTGGATTCATTCCAAAATTCTGATGATGTGGGCCTCAGCCTTGAGTTGATACTGATGTGGGCTTCGCCCCAAAACTGAAACTGATGTGGGCCTTGCCCCAAAACTGATACTGACGTGGGCCTCGCCCCAAACTGATGTGGGCCTCGCCCCAAACGGATATTGATGTGGGCCTCAACCCCGGACTCATCCCCAAACGAATACTGATATGGGCCTTGCCTCATGCTGACTCTAATGTGGGCCTCGCCCCATGCTGATACTGATATGGGCCTCGCCCCAAACGGATACTGATGTGGGCCTCGCCCCCATACTGATACTGATATGGGCCTCAGTCCTGGGACTCATCCCTAAAACTACTACTCGTATGTTGCTGATTCTGGTTGGCTTTGTCTTTGCCGCTTCTCTTTTTCTTCTTTGAAACTGTGAAAAAAAAACAAACCAAACACAAAAAAGAATGCAAAATATGTTACGTGTATGCATGCATGCATGAATGATTTTCCTATCCCGCTGGGTTAGGTTTTCCGCCAGTTCTCCAGGTGATTGCTCGGCCTTCTCTCTAGTCTCATGACCCAATATCTTGTTATGTCCCTGATTCACGATGTAGTAGACTGGTCGCCCCCAGTCTTGATTTAGCTTTCTGCTCTCTGCTGTTTTGTACTTGATCAAGATGAACCACATGGTGGGGCCTTCCATATCATCATGCTATATCACATTCTACGAAATAATCCCAATAGTTATACATATCATTGTCCTCAAAGAATGCTCAGTAATGAAACCAGAGAACCTTCAAAACACTCAATGCAACTCAAATCCAAGTCTTTGAATAAATGATCTATGCCAGACTCAAAGTGTGTGTGTGCAAAGGTTCTTTTACAGCTTAATCCTTGGGTAAGCTAACTCGATGATTTCGTTTCAAAAATCGGGATCGATGGGTCAAACCAACCTAGATGTCTCAGTTAGGGTCTGCAGTTGCTTTTTCGTGCCAATGCGGTATGGTTATCTTTCTTTTCCTTTGTCTCTCATTTTTTCTTTTCATTTTGAACTTCTCTTTATTTCTTCTTTTTTTTTCTCTCTTTTTTTTTCACACACCTACCCTTTAAGGTAGCATTTCTCCCCATGGTGGTCCTAATACTCGCCCATGGGTAGCTTCACGCTTATCGGTTATAGGTGGTTCAATTCTTTTCTTTAGAGACTTTTCTTTTATTTTCAATCATACCACACATCATAACATAAGAAAATTAAGATAGACATCTAAGCAAACGGTCATTCACCGACGTATAATTTCTTCAACTAGTCACCTTGCCAACTATTCAGGTTTTCACCGCTAAGAACCTATAGTGAAGTGCTTACGAGTCTATCATAGATCAATCACTCAAAGTATCAGATAAAAGTACATCAAGAGTTTATCGTTTTTAAGGTTTCACCTTAAAGCAATCAATTTCATCATCGGACTTATGTCTAACTATCAAAGACTAAAAACAAACAACAACATTTTTTTTTTTTCTTTCTTTTTTTTTTTTTTTTCTTTTTTTTTTTCTTTTTTTTTTTTTTTTTTCTTTTTTTTCTTTTTTTTTTTTTTTTTAAAGGCCCCCCAATGGTCTTTCTATCATTGCAGTAAAGTTCTCTGTTCCTCGGTTTCCTTTTCCACGATATCCATGTTTTCTAAATTCTTCTTTGACAAGTCTTCTTTTTCCTAACCCCACAGATATCTATGATGGCTTTTAAGACATGAGGTTAACATGATGCATGTATGCATGAGATGCATGTGATGTATGAGACACAATATGCATGGGGGTATCAAAAGCTTAAAGGGTGGCCCCTATAGGTCATACAACTATGGTTCACATGTGGGTTTACAGGAGAGTGGACAAAGGCTCTCGTTTGACGAAGGATTACCCACAACTAGGACTCCCCACTCAAGGGTTTGAGCGACCAAATGAGTGCACCTTTTTTATACCTTACGGTACGTGCCAACGAGTTACGGGTGTGTGACTAACTGTCGAATGGATTTTCCGTTGTAGATTCCCCAGAGGGAGGGTGGAGCGAGGCTCTCTTAAGTACCCAAGCCCCTTAGGCTCTTATCGCTTGGTGTCAGGAATAAACAACGAGTCCTCCAAACTAGTCTGCCACAACGAGCTACAAGTAATGATTATCTCGGTGTCTTCACAGCTTTTCCTTATGAAAAGGTAGTGAGTGAAGGAAGACACTCAACCATCACCTAGTTCCAACAAAGCCTTTGATTAACCCCTTTCAACTCACTATCGAAACAATTAACTAAAGCACAAATCATAAACATCACAAGACATGATTTCGAGGCCGATCAAAATATCCCCAGTGGAGTCGCCAGACTGTAGACAACAGAACCTGGGCGACGCTGTTCTAGGCTCGCGGCCTAGTTGGGAAGTACGAAATAACATGGAGTCGCCACCCGGTGTGAACCGGGACAAAGATTTAAGGCCGCACTCACCCCTCGCAAGGGAAGACCTCAAACCGTTGGGTTCGGAATGGTCCCTTACTTATGTCACTTGTGATGATATGATTTGTGCAATAAACTAACCGAATCTATTCAACATTCATGCTCAAGGGTACTTAGATCTAACATGCTTTCGTCCAAATAATCCACGCAATGTAACACAACAAGCATATTGAACCATTAAATCAACATGTATAAATCATTACCCAAACGCATCATAAACTAAGAACATGCATAATGAACAACCTAAACATGCTTTAACAAATAAATAAAAAACTAAATTAAACCATGCTTTAAATAATAAACAAATAACCTAAAGACTATAACATGCTCAAATACAAATTTGGATGAGACGAGATATGTGTATCTTAAGTGGTACGTGGCATTGTATCCCGAGTGCAGACCATACTACCGTCCATTCGGAATCGGCTATGGAATTTACGTCCGGGTTTCCATCCGATATACCACAAAAGGGGAACACATATCCCGCTCATCCAACAATCACATCATGCCTCAAACGACTCTCATGCAATCATATATCAAAATAAATAAAACAAAGATAAAGAAGATAAGTAAAAAGGTGCCCTCAGGTCTAACCTCTTTTGTCGTCTAAGAAAGGGCGTTACACGTCCGTTGGAAGGGTGAATGATCCGCTACTCTTTTAGTTCACCAACTCAACGTCTTTCCTCGCTGTTTTGCTGTTCGGGCTGCTGTTTCAAGTCCGTTTCGCTGCTGTTTCGCTGCTATGTTTCAGGTCACTGTCTTGATGGTTTAGCGGACTGTTTTGGGTGATTTTGAAGGCTTAGGGAGGTGCGTTTGTGAGGATTTTTTAGGGAAACTTTATGGAGGTTTTGGGGATGGTGTTTAGGTGATTTTAGGACTGTTTTGTGGGCTAAGGACGCAACAAAAACTGACCAGAACAGAAGGTGAACTGCGGCAGTTCACAGGTGCAGTGGGGTGTTTTCAGGGACTGTTTTGGGGCTGCAATGGGGCTGTGTTTGGAGGGTGTTTAGTGCGACTTTAGGGCTGTGAATAAGGTTTATTTGAGGGTGTTTTAGGGCTGTGAATGGGGGCTGGAACTCGGCAATGGAGGGTTAAGTTTAGGGCTTGGGCGTGAAGGGTGTTGATGATGGAGGGAAGGTGCGGCAATGGAGGCTATTGGATCTTGAAGGTGCGGCAATGGAGGCTTCAGGGGGATGCTTGGCGTGTAATGGAGGCTTAAGAGAGTGCTTTAGGCGTGTGAGAGAGATGTATGGGCTAGGTTTTGAATGGGGGGTGAAGGCCTCTTTTTATAGGCAAAGAGAGAAGACTTTCCTAATTTGAGTAGGAGAGAATCTCCTAATTGGTTTCTAATAAGGAATAGATCTCCTAATTTGGATTTGTGATTGGATTTGATTTGGTAGGGATTTGATTTGATTTCTTTTATTTAGGTAAGGATTTTATTTGATTTCAACATGTGATAAATGTGCATATACCTAAATAAAGGCACTATGGGCGTGAATCCCCATCCTTGGGCATGAGCTTGGTTTTACTTGGTTTGACTTGGGTATTTTGGGTTTGGTTTGGGTTTGGTTTGGGTTTTGGGCCTTAGGTAAGCTTTGAAATGGAAGTCCAACAAAGCCGAAGCTAAACAACTCAGATAAAATCCAACAAAAATTCTATTTTCCAACTTTACCCTTCCAATGTTCGTTTCCCGCGGCTTTCATGACTAAAGAAGTAGTTGTCTCCATACGAGACTCATCATCGGGCTGATATGCAAAAATGCAATGCCTACACTTAGCCCCTCATGTGTTGAATTCCTGACTCCGCCACTGTTGTTATTAACTTCAATTATGAAAATTAATTAGGATTTAATTAACTAAAGGCATAAGCTTGTTTATCAACTAATTTCATGTACAGAGGCGGATCTGGTGGTGACCAAAGTGGGTTGGGGCCACTTTAACTTGTATATATGATATGGTAAATTACATGAAAAAATGTCTCTAAATTAAATGATATTTATCAAACTATCATGATATATGCTCTTAAGTATTAAGGGAAAAACTAATCGAAACTTTTGTGATGTTTAAAACTAAACAAAATCTCAAACTTTCTAAAAATATCCTATAGGTCTCTTTTAGTAAAGTTATCAGGTAGAGTTGGCAGAAAATCTCGAATCTCGAATCTTGATCGGGATCCCATCCCATTCGTTTGGGAATCACGATGATTTTGTTGGGTTCTCTAAGAACAATAACCAAGATCATTAAGCAAAAATGATGTGAATACGCAAAGTAAAGTAGCGAAAATACTCACTTTGATCGGCTAAGTGGATGTAGGAGATAACAAAAATTTGCCTCCATGGAAGTTTGCTCCAAGCTCTCCTTTGATGTATGTTGAGCTTCCAAGCTTGATTCTTGAATTCCAAAGTCATGGGAAAGGTTTCCCTATCACCTTATATGATTATTTGATGTGCTAGCACCTTGAAATTTTGCAAAAAAATATTCTTCTTCTCATTGGTGTATTCGGCCAAGCCAAAATTTGAGAGAAAAAAGGAGTTTTGGGCGTGAGATGGGAGAGAAGAGAGAGTGAGTGAAAGTGTTGTATTTGTTTTTCAAAACAAAATTAAATGATATACCAAATCCAAGATTTTGATAAAAGTCATTCAACTTTTCACACATGAGTGTTTGGTAAGTTACCATCAAGTCATTACTTACTTCCATCACCAAAACGTGATGAGAAAGATAAGTGATGTGACATGTGATGTGACAAGTGGGCCCCACTTGATTCAAAATCCGAGTGGGCCCGCAAACACATTCCGGACTCGGGTTCGTTAATTCCGAATTAACGAATTTTCCGTTGCGACGTAATTAAATCAAATTTAATTAAATAATTATGCATAGCAAAATTACTATTCACATCTCTCGCGAATTAATTCTAAATTAATTCATTCGCCCGAATTAAAATCCAATTTTATTTTCGCGTCGAAATCTAATTTCATTTAATATATCAAATATATTATTTAATCGATTAATTCCAAATTAATCGTTCTCTCTCTGCTAATTGAATTTTATCCCAGATAAAATTCTCCGTAATTAATCCTAGATTAATTTTCTCTCTCTTCCAATTAATCCCAGATTAATTATGTTCGAGTCATACGTCATCGGTGAATCTTCGGGAAGCGACCCATGAGATCCCTGGATATGTTGGCAGTAAATCCGGTCATCGGAGTATCGGAATACGTGCGTACCCGATACCACGTTCTTACCGATTTACGAGACATGGTTGGCTTCTAACAAAGCACCTTGCCTACCCAATTCTCTAGAAATATTCTTTTAAGGAATATGTAATATGTGTCAGACGTAGTATTGCGTATTGCGATCCAGTATCAAATGTCACATGCTAGGCCTGGGGCTGGAATTGTGTCTGCCCCGTACGAAGCATATATCGGATCTCTGGTAACTAGTCTCTATAATCAGATAATCATGACCTAGTCATATTATCCCGATGACTGCAGTACTAAAGAGTACTAGTTCTGTATCCTGCGTGATCATCATCTCTATATGACTGGAGTGATACTTCCATATTGACATCACACCAAATACACTACGATTCTCAGTATACCCAGAAGAGGCGTACACAGAACCTGTTAAAGCCCCGGACGACCAAAACCAAAGTATACTGATTGTCGCATGTATTAGTGATGCAAGTCTCAGGTTAAGACCAAATACACCTACCCTGATTCGGATTCCCATAGACACATAGTCATACTACCAATGGGATTCCGAGGGGTCTATCCAGAGCGAAGTTGTTCCCGTACCATCGGTAAACACAACCTCCTATCACACTTGCATAAGTATCCAATACTTAAATATATGAGAACTATGCCGTTATGCTCCCACAACGCGCACAAGTGCAATACTAGTCTATTCCGCATTATCGATGTCCAGTATCGATAATACTACGACTAGGGATATTTAATGATTAAACCTTAATGGATTAATATTGTCTCATATCTTATTAATCTGGTACTAATCATATGGACTTTTATCATTTATGTGTCCCGGTAATCCAATTACAAATGATAAAAAAGTAATTTCCTTTGTCACATAGTTAATTTGTACAACAACACCATGTTCTGTACAAATAGTGATGCTATGGGTCATAATTGTCCAACAATCTCCCACTTGGCCTATAGCCAATCACTCAAGTGTCCTACACCTGAACTATATACGGGTCGCTCAAACTTCTGCTGAGAAACAGCTTTCGTCAGCGGATTTGCATTGTTATCATCTGATGCGATTTATTCGATAATCACATCGCCACGATGTATGATCCGACTAATCAGATGAAATAGTTGAAGTATATACTTGGATTGTTGATAAGACCATTAATTCTTTAGCATGTGCTGTAGCTTGGCTCAGCCGCTAACAGAACTATACCTAATCTAATTAGGATTATATAGATCCAAAATGCTTCTTTTGCTGCCTCAGCTGCAGCAATATTCCACTTTTGTTGTTTATTCGGCAACAGTATCTTGCTTGGAAGATTTCGAGCTCACTGTTCCGTTATTCAAACTATATAGTACCCTTATTACGACTTATAGTCATTTTTTGTCGGTTTGGAAACTTGCAATGGTGAACCCAGTCACTTCAAGTTCTCATTCTTCATAGCTTAAGAAAGCATCCTTAGATCATCTAAGATACTTAAGGATGTTCTTAACATCAATCCAGTGACTATCAATTGGATTGGCCTGATTGTGACTCCATATGCTCAAAGCCTACGAGACACCATGTCACATACATCTTTTCAATGTACGAGTTCTCGGAGAGTGCCAACAACTTTTAGATCTATCCCAATAGATCCTTATTCCAAGAATAAAGGTTGCATCTCCCATGTATTCCATGGAGAATTTTCATGAAAGCCAAGCTTTCACCGAATGTATTATGGGAATGTCATTTCCAAGAAATGATATGTCATCATTATATAGGACAATCATTGTCAGTGTGCTCCCACTTACCTTGTGATATACACAAGAATTATATTTGTTTTGAATTAAATCATATACCATTATGATTTTATCAAAACGTTAGTTCCAAGAACGTAATGCTTGCTTCAATTCATAAATGGATCGATTTAACTTGCAAACCTTGTTTGCATGTTTCGGTACGACAAAACCGTCAGGACGTTGATAAAAATCCTCCAAAAGGTTTCCATTTAAGGAAAGCGGTTTTGACGTTCAGCTGCCATATTTCATAAATGAAACATGCAGCATCAGCAAGCATTATCCAAATAGATTTAATCATGGCAACAGATAAAAGGTTTCGTCGTAATCGACACCATGTTGATGACAATACCCTTTCGCCACAAGCCTAGCTTTGTACATTTGTATGTTGCCATCCATGTATGTCTTCCTTGAAGACTCATATAGTACCAATAGGTAGAATGCCTTCTGGTACATCAATCAGTATCCAAACTTGGTTGGTATACATGGAATCCATTTCGGACATCATCACACTTTGCCATAATAGGGAGTCGATACCTTGTATCACTTCCTCATACGTAGCCGGTTCGTGTTCCTCAATAAGGTTGACATCTTTACGAGGTGAGATCAGAAACCCATACCTCCCAGGTTGTTTTCTGACTCTCTCCGACTTGCACGATTATTGTGTATTTGAAGATTATGGTACAGTTTCATCCATGATGAACTGTTTGTGTTCCGTGAAGACTCGGTGCCTTGAATAGTATTACTCCGATTTTCATCGAGTTTTACTTTCCTCACACTTACCACTGCATATAGGTATTCCTCTTAGGAAAACCGCATGGAGAGAAATAATTACATTGTTCTCTTGTGAGTTGTATAAGTACTATACTTTGGTTTCCCTAGGACAACCTACAAATAAGCACTTATTCGATTTGGGTTCTAGTTTGGTATCATCCAAACATATGCCCAGCATTCATAAATCTTCAGGAATGTGAAACCCGGTTTCTTTCCTGTTCATATCTAATATGAAGTATGTCTAACAGATTTTTCATGGAACCTTATTCAAAATAAGTATTGCACTGTTTAATGTGTATCCCTTGAAGGAAATTGGTAGCTCAGAGCGACTCATCATTAACCTTACTATGTCCAACAAAGTTCGATTTCTCTGTTCGGACACACCGTCAAATTGAGGTGTTCCGGGAGGAGTCCACTATGAAAGAATACCATACTCTTTCATGTAATCTTGAAACCTATATGTTTAAGTATTCTCCACCACGGTCCGACCGTAATATTTTAATACTTTTACTGGTCTGTTTTCTTATTTCGTGTCGAAACTCTTTGAATGACTCAAAAGTTCCCGACTTGTGTTTCATAAGATACACATAACCGTAACGCGATGCCACATCCGTAAAGGTTACGAAGTATTCATGTCCACCTCTAGCCTAGCTAGACATGGGCCCACTTACGTCACAATGAACGAGGGCTAACAGATTGGTGGCATTTGTACTTTTACCAAGTAAAAGGTATTTTAGGCACTTTACCCAATAAACTAGATTCGTAGACATCATTTGAATTAGAATCAAATCCTTCCTAGTACCCACTCTTCGAAAGTGTGGATATACGAGTCTTGTTAAAGTGTCCCAGACAAAAATTCCACAAATAAGTCTCAACTGATTAATTCAGTTTGAGCTATTTATTTGTCATGTTATATGTTTGAGATTCATTTATATTCAAAATATAAATACTATTATTCATATCTAATGTGTTTATCTCAATATCAACTTTATAAACAAAACACTTAATGTTCTAGAATATAAAGGTATATCCGCAACGGGTTAAACTTAGATATAGAGATAATGTTTCTAGTCAAAATAGGTACATTATAACAGTTTCCTAATTTAAGTACATGCCCCAAGGGCAGTTCCAAAATTTAGGTTTCTGCGGTTAAAACAGCGACTTTCATCCCATTTTCGACTCGCAGGTAGATCTCAACTGAAGTCAGTATCCTGCTAATCAGCAGATTCTGCACATCAGTACATATTTATGTACAACATCTAGTATTAGAAATCCAATTTTGAAACTAATAATGAACATGTTTATGACAAACATACTTGAAGCCGGAGCCTTGCCCCGCCTTTATTTCCTTCATGTCTGCCTTGTCCATACGGCAGTCATGCTTCAGTGACCCCGTTTGCCACATTTTAGGTAGACATCTTGGGATATGTCATTTGTCTTCCTAGAAGACTATGATGATTTTGTCTTTGCCCATTTTAGAAGCTTTGGCTCCGCCTCCTAGAGCATATCCATCAACTCTCCAATAGTTTTCTCTGGTTCATAATGAACCTGCCTCAGCTTTCAGGTAGACACTACAAGATCAAATCTTTGGTAGTCTCGGCCACGTAGGTAATGCCCAGCTAACCTAGTTGATCGATGTCAGCAATCATCTGCGACACCTAGTGCTCGACAGATGTACCCTCTGACATATGCGAGCGAAAGAGATTTTTTTGCAATTCGTACTTCTAAGATCTAAGATAATATCTATAAAGACCTTTAATTTCAACATCATGGTATAAGGATCTAATCCTTAGTTTTTGACGACAAAATTAAAGTGTCATTGCATTAAGCATAAAAGACTGAGCACTAAAGTTATCATCACCATGAGTCTTCCAAAACTCATGCTCCATTATTTGCTCAACTCCGGGCTCAGGCCCGAGATGTTTCTCTATCAAATAGAATAACTTCTCAGTTCCCAAGACTATCTTGAGGTTTTATTCCCAATCTGAAAATTGGAGCCGTTTAAAGACATTTTCACCCAGGATTATGTTTTAAACGCTAATCTTTCAGTTATCTTGATTCCAATAGTCCAACTATCCAATCAATGATTTCGGGTACAATCGAATATAATGATTACTATAGTCTAACTATATAATCAACTACTATTTGATTGGTTTAATTCAAATATATTGATTACTATAATCCAATTATATAATCAACTATAAATGAAGTAGTTTGAATACAGTCCAACTGTTTAATTAAAACAACAATTAAATATTAGTCCAACTAATATATTTATATTTAAATAATGACGAAAAATGAAATGAGCGCGTATTGGCAAGTATCTAAACGAAATTGAAAATTTAATACTTGCCTCCACTATTTTTCGGCAAGCCTCTAACCCTCTGTTGAGTACTCGGGAAACCTAGTTTCCTAGTGGGCTAGGATCCCGTTAAATAGCACACAACCTTGACTTTGGCCAACAAGTTGTATTAAACTTAACTAGGTAGATCTCTAAGATCAATTGGATCTCATCCAATTCCTAGATCCAGTAGGTGGACTTCCAAGTCAAAAACATATATCCAATATATGTAAATATATCCAATATATTTCCTAACCTTTTTCCTCTGAATCAACTAAGCCTTGGCTTTGGAAAGCTTCGTAATCGATGTCGATGGACAAGAAGTGATCTTGATTTTGGCCAACAAATCACAACTTGGACAAGACATGCGATATGGAACAAAGCCTTCATGATTCAAACACATCCGCGATGGACAAAGGTCTTGACTTTGGCCAACAAACCAGTGCCAATCTTGGATCTTGAGAGAGAATCACTCAATGGAAGGAAAACACTTAATATTTGTTGAGGATTTTTTCGCGTAATTGGCAACCAATTAATTATCTTTGATTAGGTCTCATCATACACCTTTAAACAAGCATTCTAAAAGCATAATAAGGCGCAATAAAATAAATTAATAATGATATGCGGATGGATATCTCACAAATTGTTCCTAGAACAAATCACTCCTTTTCCTCTCCCCGGCTAGCACTATTCTTACTTATACCCAATTACATAACACTTCTAAAGAAACCTCATTTACATTGAGGGGAATAGGTGAGAAGAGAATTACAAAGAATCGAGAGATAAAGGCCGGACACGCAGGTCCAATTTAATAAATTCTAAATTTATTACAACAATTTCCAAAATTGCCCTCACCCTTCTAATATCCATCTGATATACATTATTCATACAACACATCCATGTATTCACACAAAGCCTGTTATTCAATCAATCTAATCCAATTAATTAATCTTTGAATAAAGTGATCATCCAATGTTCAAGCAACGATTTGATTTGCATGAGTCCAACTCGTTTAAGAATAAGTACTCAAAGTACGAATTCTTGAATTATATCAAACTACAATTTAAATCTAATTTAATTTGTATTCAATACTAATTCTATATTTAATTCCAAATTGCATAATTACACTTTTAATGCGCCTTTACGATTTAGATTCTAAATCTAATCTTAATGGGTCTCAAAGCCCAATTAACATCCAATGTCAATTTAATTAAAGTCCAATGGGATTTTAATTAATTCATAAGGCATGAACTTTGGCAACCAAAGCCCAATAAGGAATCACCCTTTGCCACAAAATTAATTTTGGCCCAATTAATTATTTAAAGGCCCATTAGTTATATTTGGACTTAATGGAATGGTTTTAGGCCCAATTTGGATCCAACCCAATTGTCCTAAACCAACTTGGCCCAACCAAGTCCATTAGGCCCAAATACAACAACTTTAGCCCAATTCCAAATTAAGCCCAATTAATTAAATTCTAATATTCCCAATTTCACAATTATTTAATTAAAGTGTATTAGCCATAATTAATTAGTTAAATTAATATTTCCAAAACACCAATTACACTAATTAATCATGCTTTAATTTAATCAATACATGTCCAACATTATTGAAGTAAAATAAATCCAACATGCACTTATAATAGCTTACGGCAATTCAAGGGATTTTTATATCCGATTTTGATTTCAATCCAATTAAATCACAAATCAATATATCCAAGCATTCTAAACACATCCAATGGCTTAAAATCAAAAATCACCAAGAGCTTAGGGCACCTAATGAATTCGGCCAAGCCTAATTGTAGGCACTGCATTTTTGCATATATGTCCCTATGATGAGTCTCATTTGGAGACACTACCTTTTAAGTCACGGAGGTCACGGAAAACGGACATCAGAAGGGGAAATTCAGAATAAACAAGGTTCACTGTTTTCGTTCGTGCTGCGTTCGTGTATGCGTTCGAACGGCAAACAGATTGCGGGCGTTCGTTCCACGTTCGAGGAGCCGTTCGAACGGTGTCGGTAATTCTGATTTTGCTGCTAGCCTCACATCAAGCCCAATTCGCCCAAGCCCACTTAAAACACATATTTAACACATGGTGAAATAAAAACAAATCTAAAAATCACATACCAAATTAAAATAAACATTGAAATCAATCAAATATTTTAATTCCTTAATTAAGATATTCACCCACCAATTACACAAGATTCCTTCCTAACTAAACAAAATCACATACTAAATTAAAAAGATGTCATGCCTAATTAAAATCAATTATAACAAATTAAAGATATTGACTTCCTAATCTAAACCAAATTTGTCCCCCCTCAATCTTTGACTTTCCTTGCTCAACACCAAATCAAATCCCTTCCTTGTGAGACAAGGTGAAGCCCTACCCATTCTCTATATAAACAACCCCTAACCAAGACATGACTCCCCTAGCTCATACACATAATAGACATACAACTCACACGAAAATCACAACACACACAGAAACCCTAGAAGTTCACGAATACTATAAAGAAATAACACAAAAATTCTCTTCATCCCCTTCCCCTAATCACCGAAAACCAGACCTCCATTTAGCAACCTTGTATCACCGAAAAACAGCCCATACAGCAGCCCTAAAACACGCATTCAGCAGCCCTAAACACACACATAAAATAGCCCCCGAACCACACCATAACACCATCGAAAATCACACCCAAAACAGTAGCCAAAACATCCCAAGAACAGTAACTAAAATATAGCAGCAGAACAGTAGCAAAACGACAGCGAATCGGAGTCAAAAGCAGCAGCAAAAGACGAAGAACGACGACTCAAAACTGTAAGACAATGAACGAGAGCAGTGAACCAGTGAACCAGAAGAGTTGCGGAGCATCCACCCTTCCGATGATCGTGTACCGTACATCCGAGAGGTGATTTAAAAGGTTAGACCTGAGGACACTTTTCTCATTAGTTTATATTCGTCTTTTGATTGTTGATTGAATTCTATTTGCATGAGAGTCGTTTGTGGATGCATGTTGTGGCTTGAATGAAATGGAAAATGTGTCGCCTCTTGTGTATATAGGATGGAAACCCGGACATAAATTTCATAGCCGATTCCGAATGGTCGGTAGTATGATCTGTACTCGGGATACAACTCCACGTACCACTTGAGTAAACGACACATTCTTTTGTTTTATGTTGCCTTGATTTATTTATTTTTCGTTATTTGAATTCTGCATGTTACTTTTGTATGTATGATACAATCGAGCGCATGGGCTTTGTAAGTCGGATTAAAGGTCCCCTATTTGGAGGGGTTAAAATCCTTTACCACAATGCTTTGCCACGCCAGTTGATGTGTGTTCGGTTGGATATAAGATATGTTCAATCGGATATACTAAGTTTGATATGATTGTCTTTATTTTTGTATGCATGATGTGATCGAGCGCATGGGCTTAGTAAGTGCGATGAAAGGTCCTCTAATTGAAGAGGTTAAAATCCTTTACCATGATGCTTTGCCGCGCCGATTAACGTATATTCGGTTGAATGTAAGATGTGTTCAATCGGGTACATGAAGTCTAAGGTTATTGTCTTTATTTTTATATGCATTGAGATAAGCGCATGGGCTTAGTAAGTGCGATGAAAGGTCCTCTAATTGAAGAGGTTAAAATCCTTTGCCACGATGCTTCGCCGCGCCTCGTATTTCGCTATTTGCCTTTTATGTATGTATTGCGTCATATTTTGTGCATCAGGTCTGTTCCCGTTCGAACGCGTTATCGAACGCTATACGAACGCGAACCTTCTATTTCCCGTTCGAACGCGTTTTACAAACGCTACTCGAACGCGCATGCATTTTATATCATCATGTCTGGTACCGTTCGAACGCATTATCAAACGCTACACGAACGCGAACCTTCTGTTTAACGTTCGAACGCGTTTACGAACGCTACACGAATGCGCACACACTGAACTAAGTCTGTCTCATCGTATTTCATGCATAATTGCCTTTTGGGTGATCTCTCTTGTATTATGTAGCCAATCATATTATTTGTATTCCTGCATTTATCCATTCGATGTGTTCTGGGGATGATATTCAAGCATGATTAGGCTGTTAGCATGTTATTTGGTTAATATATTCATGAGATAGTACTCAAGCATGATTAGGTTGTTCTTCGTTTTCCCTATCATATGATTGAGAAATGTTCGTGAGATTGCCATGTGATGTTGCATGTTGTGATGATTAATTTCATGCATGTGGATTTAGAAGCATGATACTCTTGGAAATAAGTGTTACTTAGGCCTGATTAAATTATTACACATATCCTTTCATTACAAGTGACATAAGTAAGGGACCATTCCGAACCCAACGGTATGAGGTCTTTGATGATCGGAAAATATATCAATATTTACCGCCCCTTTAACTTAATATTTTGTTTAGTTTCTCGGGTTTGATGAACGTTTTGATGTGTTTTAGTTTATTTTGCAGATAAAATAATATCGGGTCTCAATGAAATCATTTAGGATGAAATATGGGTCAAATAAGGGCAATTATTGGACTTGATATTTTAATTTTGGAGATTGGAAACTTGAAAGGGCGTTTTGACGAAGTGCAGTTTTGGAAATTCCAGTTTTGCGCATCTGTCGTATTGTGAGCATAACTTTTTACTCATATATCGGATTGAGCTGATTCAAGTTCCAGATTAAAGAAGACTCAAAGATCTACAACTTTTAAAGACAAAATAATTTCGAATTCTGAAGATTTCATGCCCGAAATTGATGAACCATCCAGAAGTGTGTAGTGTGTAATTATTAAAGTCACTTTCAATCATTTTCAAAGCAAAAAATAAATTAATAAATAAATAATAAAAATTATCAAATCATCACCAAACATGATAAGAGATTAGTGGAGCAATTAATAATGGATTTGGTGGAGCAATTAGTGGAGCAATTAATAATTGATTTGGTGGATGATTTGATGGAGGCAAAATTTTGCCTATAAATACCAAGCCATTTCATTTGTAAAATTCATACTTTCTTCTAAGGAATTCCTTAAGAATACTAAGAAGATTGTATCTTGTTTGTTTATTTATAGCTTTCAGTAATTAATTTCCGCTTTCGCACTTTCTTTTCTTTACTTTTCAGTTTTTACTTTCCGCAATTTACTTTTACGCACAGTACTTTTCTTTCTTTAATTTTCAATTTTTACTTTTCAGTAATGAGGAGTTAACTCCCCTTTGCTGGGGTAAAAGGTAAAACTTTTATGACTAATATTTAGATTAATCTCCCTTAATTATAATATATAAACTAGTTAAAATCTGACTTAACGAGGATACCGCCATATTGGTCGGTTGGTAATTATTTAAATTGGTTTTAACCTGACTAAACTGGATACCGCCTGATTGGTCGGTTGGTAATTAATTATTAATTTGACTTAATCTGGATACCGCCTATATGGCTGGTTGGTAATTATCATGCAAAGTTAATATATTATATTAAAGGAGATATCTAAAATAGAAGTAATAAAAGCGGATCCTTTTACCTCAGCATTTTCTTTTATTGTACTTTTAGTTTATTTACTTTTCAGCATTTAATTTTCAGTATTTAATTTCAGCATTTTACTTTTCAGCATTTTACTTTTCAGCAATTTACTTTTCAGTATTTATTTTTAGTATTTTACTTTATGTCTTTTATTTTATTTAAGTTTTTACTACCTGTAAATATGTGTCGTAACTAAGCCAGTTATCTGGGGTTGTGATGAAATCCAATATCACGGTTTATAAGGGGTTAAATTATAGTTTGGGTAATATAAAGGTTTATTTATTGAGTTTTAAACCTAATGCTTTTTATTAACCGGCCATTAATAAAATTGAACTGGTAAATCTAAAATGAACTAGACATATGGATTTTAGGTTTAAGACATTAGACTTAATAGCCCACGATCTTCCTTGAGGATAGATAACCCTTTAATAGATTTCCTTACAGGATAGGAATATACCTGTCGGGCGGGGGTAGCCATAATTGGAACTTAAACTTAATGAATCCAGATAATTTGGTTGACATAGACATATGGTTCAATTGGGTTAAACTGGATATTTGTGTCTGACCATCGACAGAGGGTTTACATAATTTAGTGTTCCAGGTTAATAATCAATATATTACCCAACTTTAAGATAACCACTTCATCTTTAAAATGATATTGGAAGAAATCACAACCCTAGATAGTTTTTAATATTGAATTTTCTTAAAACCTATTTTCGACAAATTTATTTACTTGCATTTAAATTTAGAATCGTCACCATTTCAAATCAATCAATCAAACTGTTAGATATTAGTAATCATTTGACCTCATAAAATTAATAGTTTAGATATTAAGTCCTCGTGGGATCGATATTTTTTATACTACTTGAACGATACGTGCGTTTGCGTTATACGTGTGTTTTACGCCGGTCAAGTTTTTGGCGCCGTTGCGGGGACTTATTTATCTTTTACTATTAGTTTAGGGGTTAGATACGTTACTTGTATCTAATTTCTTTTTACTTATTGTTTTTGTTTTCTTGTGTTTCAGGTTCTCAGAAACTTCATGAGACGAACCAGAAGCTTTGAACTCCGACCGCTTGACCCAGAAATTGAAAGAACCATCAGACAGTTGAGAAGGGAAAGGCGAGAAGGCCAAGAAGCTTTAGTCAACATGGAACCTGAACCGTTGGAGGTTGCACCACCAATTCCCATTCGAGACAGAACCATTCCGGTGGTTGACAGACTCATTTCCTGTATTGTACTTCCTCCCTTACCAGCAAATGCGTGTGACATCAAAAAACATGCATTCAGATGATTCAGCAGTCAGTTCAGTTCGGGGGGAATGCAACTGAAGATCCTAATGCCCACATCAGTAACTTCCTGGAAGTTTGCGGTACTTTCAACTACAACAAAGCATCAGAAGAAGCAATGAGACTGCGAGTTTTTCCATATTCCTGAAGGACAGAGCTAAAGCTTGGCTACATTCACTACCAGCAGGTTCTATCACAACTTGGAACACTCTAGCCACCAAATTCCTTGCAAAATACTTTCCACCAGCCAGAACCGGAAAATTGAGGAATGACATCACATCCTTTGTACAACAAGATTCAGAATCCCTCTGCGAAGCTTGGGAAAGGTACAAAGATTTGCTCCGGAAATGTCCTCACCATGAGATTCCAAAATGGCTTCAAGTCCAAACATTCTATAATGGACTTTATGGAATAATGAGAACCACAATTGATGTTGCTGCTGGAGGAGCACTAATGGCAAAAGGAGAAGATCAGGCTTGGGATTTAATTGAAGAAATGGCCAACAATAATTCTTTGTGGCCAACAGAAAGGAGCATGATCCAAAGAATCGCAGGAATTTATGAAGTTGGAGCCAACACAGCACTGAATGTCAAGCTGGATATGATTTGCAAAAATCTGGAAACTCTTAACATGAAGGTTAATAGTGGATCCACAAGTTCATCATATAAAGGAGCACCAGAACCAGTTCAGCAGGATGAGACGTGAATTTTGTCAACAATTTCAACAGACAGAGGGAACAATCCATATTCCAACACCTACAACCCAGGGTGGAGGAATCATCCCAATTTTTCATGGAGCAACAATTCAGGCCAACAACAAACTATCCACCACCTGAATTCCAACAACAGAACAAAAGCCAGCCAGGAGCAGGCAAATGAACCAGGAATAACAGAAGTGTTGACCCACTTGAAAAAGTTAGAAGCAAAACACGACTCTCAAGCAGCAAGATATGATGCTATGTTTCAATCCCAATCAGCATTAATTCAAAGTCAATCTGCTTCTATTAAAGAACTGGAGAATCAAATGGGACAACTGGCAAATGCTCAGAGTTACAGACCGCCAAGTACCCTTCCTAGCAACACTGAGCCAAATCCAAGAAACATGGGGAAGGAACAATGTCATGCCATCATGTTAAAAAGCGGTGGTACTGAAATCAACAAAGATGTTGGAGCCAAAAAAACTGCCGAGGAAGTTCCAAAAGAAACAAAGCAACAGATTGGAGGAAAAAGAAGCAAAGGAAAAAGAACAGATCACTCCACCTCCACCTTTTCCTCAACGTCTTCAGAAGAACAAATTGGACAAGCAGTTTTCTCGGTTCCTGGAAATCTTCAAAAAGCTGCATATCAACATTCCATTTGCAGAGAAGCGTTGGAACAATGCCCACCTATGCCAAATTCATGAAAGATATTCTTTCACGAAAGCGGAGATTGGGAGATTACGAGACAGTAGCATTATCAGAAGAATGCAGTGCTATCATTCAGAGGAAACTTCCCCTGAAGTTGAAAGATCCTGGCAGTTTCACTGTTCCTTGCGTCATAGGAGAACATAACTTTGGTAAGGTTTTATGTGATTTAGGTGCTAGTGTTAACTTGATGCCTTTTTCTATTTTCAGGAAATTACAGATTGGAGAAACAATGCCAACTTCAGTCTCACTGCAACTTGCTGATAGAACGCTCGTATTTCCAAGAGGCGTAGTTGAGGATGTGCTGGTCAAGGTTGACAAATTCATTTTCCCAGCAGATTTTATTGTCCTTGATATGGAGGAAGACGCAGACGTGCCAATCATTATCGGGAGACCGTTCTTGGCTACAGGTCGAACCATTATTGATGTACAAAAAGGAGAACTAACCATGAGGGTACAGGACCAAGAAGTAACATTCAATGTTTTCAAGGCCATGAATTTCCCAGATGATGAAAAGAAGAAGGAATGTTTCAAACTCGATGTGATACACAGTACCATTCAGAACTCTGATGAAAGACAAAGTTCTACTGACAAACTTAAAACATGTCAATTGCATGTGGAGCCTAAAGATAAAGCATCTTTTGCACTGAAAGAGCCAATTCTTGCTCTACAAGCAACAGAAGAGAAAAAGTTCCACCAGCTCAACGAATTGGAGGAATTTCACAATCAGCCTTTTGAAGATGCCAAATTGTACAAAGAAAAGGGCAAGAAAAGACATGATGAGAAGTTAGTGCGCATACAACTGGAACCAGGGCAGAAGGTACTGTTAAACAAATCAAGGGTGAAATTCTTTCCATGGAAGCCAAAATCACGGTGGTCAGGTCCATTTGTGATCACCAAAGTTTTACCAAATAGAGCCGTTGAGATACATGATCCTGACGCTAACAAAACTTTCAAGGTTAAAAACAAGCGTGTCAAGCACTACTGGGGAGAATCATTTGAGCGACAAAAAGAAAGTGTTACACTTTCAGATCCAGCTTAACGTTCGAGAAGTCAAGTCTGGCTGACGACTTTAAACTTAGCGCTAGCAGAGAGGCAACCCATGCAATTTTTGTATATATTGTGATTTGGTGTGATTTAATTTTATGTGTTTAGTTTTTTTGCCAGGTTAAGACATTTCAAGATGGAAGAAGCTCTCGCAATCTTCACAAGCAATTTCCTTCTCTCCCTAAAAAATCTCTAATGAAAGTTTACAAAGCTCGCTTGGAACGGATGAGGTACTGACGATCCATGGTGTTCCCAATGACATTCGTTGGGTAATTGAAGCACGAGTCTGATTGGCAGGTGAGTCTTCAGACTTTTTTATTTCACATCTGCCTGGTTTTGGAAGAAGCACATATGCAAAGAAATGAAGAGCTAAGCAAATGGGTGTTTGTTACAAATGTGCACGTTGGAATTGCAATACTCGTTGTCGTTTTTTAGGAATGGTGTCTAATAATCGCGAAGACAAAATTAAATTCATTATGGATGGCTTGAGTAAGGAGTCTTTAGATGATATATCTTCGACTCTTGAGACGCATCCCCGTGGATATGTTCACATAGCCTTTTGCAGATTACATACACAATTTCAAAAAGAAAGACAACAGTTAAGTCTTGGGAATCTGACTCAAAAAGACCCTGTTTGCCAATTTATAAGAAAATTGGATGGGAAACTTGTCCTTGACGCATAGACGTTAATCAAGCTCTAATTCTTGTACATATTATATCTATTTGTCTTTTCCTAATAATTTTGATTTGTTTTGTTGTTTTCTTTTATTTTATCCGACAGGATCCAGACCTTTTTGACCATATCACGATCTATTTTACTATTTTGTTACTAATCGTCCTTTGGAAGATACTTGTGCTATTTTTACTCACCCTTTTCAGGTACTATAAATTCAGCTCGTCAATGCACTTTTGAAGGCATCCTGATTTGAGAAAGAAATACATAAAAAATGGAAGCCACTTCAAGAAGACGAGTTGAAAATATTTGTGTGTTTTGCGGTAGTAGTGTTGGTACTAAACCACAATACATAGAAGCAGCACAGGAATTGGGTCGAGTCTTAGCTGCAAGGAATATGCACTTAATATATGGCGGAGGCAATCTTGGACTTATGGGGATCGTTTCAAAGGCTGTACAGGAAGGAGGCAGTCATGTTTTGGAATCATCCCAAAACCCTTGGCAGAGGCAAATCTTATTGGATCATCAAACGGAGAGGAACTGATCGTGCCAGGTATGTCTGAACGATTGGTAGAAATGATTAACCGTGCTGATGATTTTATTGCTTTGCCAGGTGGCTTGGGCACATTGGAGGAAATTTTTATTGTACTATCTTGGGCGAACCTGAACATACACCAGAAACCACTTGGACTGTTTAATGTTGATGGATTTTATGATTTTCTTTGTGTGTTTCTTGATGATGCTCGGAGAAATGGGTTCGTGTCAAAACCTTTGAAAGAACTCCTCTTCACTGCCAGAACTGCTCCGAATCTAATAGACCAACTCATAGCCTATGAACCACAAGTTGACCCTATCCTTTCAAAGATAAATTGGTTCGAAGACGATCGTGGTAAGAGACGTAGGATTAATCTGGATCTAAACCTTTAATTTCCTGTAGATTTTCAGCTAACCAGGTACGACCTTCTAAACTCTTCTTCTATTTTTAAGACAATGGGGACAATGTCTCATTTAGGTTTCGGGGAGGGAATTAGTTGATTAGTACCTTGTTTTTAGTTTGTATGTTGTTTTTATTTTTAGTCCAAAATTTTTCGAAAAATACAAAAAAAATTGAAAATTTTTCATAAATTACAAAAAATATTTTATGTTTTTGTATTTTTATTTTGACTAAAAGGGTGAAATTGGTAAGAGATAGCTGAGTAAGGAGTTTTCACTCCTGAGACGTATCTCAAACCTAATTCGAAACAAGTTAATTTTTGTTTATTTCATTTTGAATTATTTAATTTGTGAATTCTCCTTAAAACAGACTAAAATGGATCTTCATATGCTCAGTTGACAGGTATTATCAACATATATAGTAACATACGGACATGAGTTAAAATTGAAAAGTTTTTAATATTCAGTGCTCTAGTTTAATTGGAGGAAGCATCTCAAAAAGCAATGTTTAAAAAAAAAAAAAAAAAAACGTCCGAGATCCGAGTTATTAAGTCTGTAAGGGTGTTTTGACACCTAGTGCCCTAAAACCAACTGGTTTGGGAGTCATTGGCCCAAAGCTCGCTACATGGATCAAAGATGCTGCAAAAATATATATCTGAAGTCTGAGTAATTAAGTCCGTAGGGGTGTCTTAACACCTGGTGCCCTAAAGCCAACTGGTTTGGGAGTCACCGACCCAACACTCGCTACATAGATGGAAGATATTGTATATAAATAAAAAATAGAAAAAAAAAATCAAAGAAAAAATCAAAAAAATCAGAAAATTTTTTCCATTGCTATAAAAAGGTGTGAATTCTGATAAAACTTCAGGAAAAAATATTACTCTCTTCTCAACTGCACTTATGACTGTTGTGGGTAAAAATGAGATTGTTTAATACTTTTTTGGCTGTGTATATAGAGAATGGTAAATATAATCGGAGAATTTACTTATTCGGTAATTTAGAAAGAAACAAAACAACTAGTAACTTGGAGTAGAAGTTTCACCTGATTAGTCACTAGCATCTTTATTCTCTTTTCGCTTGTCTTTTTGCTTTTGTGTGCATTAGTTTTACTACCTTTTACTTTTGTAAAATGTTTGTGGGTATCATTGCTGTAAACCCTCACGAGACTACAACTCGTCCACTAGGGACACCTAGGGGTTTAAAGGCTTGTTGCATATGCTAAATGCAACCGTGATCCCTACGAAAGTGGCTTAGTTTAATTTTATTTTTATTTTGTTGTTTTGCTCGAGGACTAGCAAAATGTTAGGTTTGGGGGTGTGATGAGCGGAAAATATATCAATATTTACCGCCCCTTTAACTTAATATTTTGTTTAGTTTCTCGGGTTTGATGAACGTTTTGATGTGTTTTAGTTTATTTTACAGATAAAATAATATGGGTCTCAATGAAATCATTTAGGATGAAATATGGGTCAAATAAGGGCAATTATTGGACTTGATATTTTAATTTTGGAGATTGGAAACTTGAAAGGGCATTTTGACGAAGTGCAGTTTTGGAAATTCCAGTTTTGCACATCTGTCGTATTTTGGGCATAACTATTTACTCATATATCGGATTGAGCTGATTCAAGTTCCAAATTAAAGAAGACTCAAAGATCTACAACTTTTAAAGACAAAATAATTTCGAATTCTGAAGATTTCATGCCCGAAATTGATGAACCATCCAGAAGTGTGTAGTGTGTAATTATTAAAGTCACTTTCAATCATTTTCAAAGTAAAAAATAAATTAATTAATAAATAATAAAAATTATCAAATCATCACCAAACATGATAAGAGATTAGTGGAGCAATTAATAATGGATTTGGTGGAGCAATTAGTGGCAGCAATTAATAATTGATTTGGTGGATGATTTGATGGAGGCAAAATTTTGCTTATAAATACCAAGCCATTTCATTTGTAAAATTCATATTTTCTTATAAGGAATTCCTTAAGAATAATAAGAAGATTGTATCTTGTTTGTTTATTTATAGCTTTCAGTAATTAATTTCCGCTTTCGCACTTTCTTTTCTTTACTTTTCAGTTTTTACTTTCCGCAATTTACTTTTACGCACAATACTTTTCTTTCTTTAATTTTCAATTTTTACTTTTCAGTAATGAGGAGGTAACTCCCTTTGCTGGGGTAAAAGGTAAAACTTTTATGACTAATATTTAGATTAATCTCCCTTAATTATAATATATAAACTAGTTAAAACCTGACTTAACGAGGATACCGCCATATTGGTCGGTTGGTAATTATTTAAATTGGTTTTAAATTGACTAAACTGGATACCGCCTGATTGGTCGGTTGGTAATTAATTATTTATTTGACTTAATCTGGATACCGCCTATATGGCTGGTTGGTAATTATCATGCAAAGTTAATATATTATATTAGAGATATCTAAAATAGAAGTAATAAAAGCGGATCCTTTTACCTCAGCATTTTCTTTTATTGTACTTTTACTTTATTTACTTTTCAGCATTTAATTTTCAGTATTTAATTTCAGCATTTACTTTTCAGCATTTTACTTTTCAGCAATTTACTTTTCAGTATTTAATTTTTAGTATTTTACTTTATGTCTTTTATTTTATTTAAGTTTTTATTACCTGTAAATATGTGTCGTAACTAAGCCAGTTATCTGGGGTTGTGATGAAATCCAATATCACCGGTTTATAAGGGGTTAAATTATAGTTTGGGTAATATAAAGGTTTATTTATTGAGTCTTAAACCTAATGCTTTTTATTAACCGGCCATTAATAAAATTGAACTGGTAAATCTAAAATGAACTAGACATAGGGATTTTAGGTTTAAGACATTAGACTTAATAGCCCACGATCTTCCTTGAGGATAGATAACCCTTAATAGATTTCCTTTCAGGATAGGAATATACCTGTCGGGCGGGGGTAGCCATAATTGAACTTAAACTTAATGAATCCAGATAATTTGGTTGACATAGACATATAGTTCAATTGGGTTAAACTGGATATTTGTGTCTGACCATCGACAGAGGCTTACACAATTTAGTGTTCCAGGTTATAAATCAATATATTACCCAACTTTAAGATAACCACTTCATCTTTAAAATGATATTGGAAAAAATCACAACACTAGATAGTTTTTAATATTGAATTTTCTTAAAACCTATTTTCGACAAATTTATTTACTTGCATTTAAATTTAGAATCGTCACCATTTCAAATCAATCAATCAACTTGTTAGATATTAGTAATCATTTGACCTCATAAAATTAATAGTTTAGATATTAAGTCCTCGTGAGATCGATATTTTTATACTACTTGAACGATACGTGCGCTTGCGTTATACGTGTGTGTTTACGCCGGTCAGTCTTCCCTTGCGAGGGGTGAGTGCGGCCTTAAATCTCATTTTCCCGATTCACACCGGGTGGCGACTCCATTATTCTCCGGTTTAGCCCCCCGTGGCTACTCCGTACTCCCAACCGGGCCGCGAGCCCGGGACAGCATGCGTCGCCCCAGATCCTGTGTCCCACAGTCTGGCGACTCTACTGGGGATAGAGAATCGGCCCCAAAATATTGTCTTGTAATGTTTGGATTTATGTTCTAATTGACCGTGTCTATAGTGGATAAAATGAGGGTTTAATCAAGGGCATCTTGAGGCTAGGTAATGGTTTGGTGTCTTTATTCATTCACTACCTTCCTAGAAGGAAAAGCTGTGAAGGCACCTATATGGCCATCTACACTTAGCCTATTGTGATGGACTAATTTGGAGGACTCGTTGTTTATTCCTGTCACCAAGCGATAAGAGCCTAAGAGGCTAGGGTACTTAAGAGAGCCTCGCTCCACCCTCCCTCTGGGGAATCTACAACGGGAAATCCATTTGACAGTCAGTCACACACCATAGCTCATTGGCACGTACCTTAGTGTATAAAAAGGGTGCGCTCACTTGGTCGCTCGAACCATTGATTGGGGATACCTAGTTGTGGGCCATCCTTCGCCAGTGAGAGCCTTTGTCTACACTATTGCGAACCCACCCATAGACCGTGTTTGTATGGTTAAAGTAACAATTATTTCCTTGAATATGTGCTTGTGGACCATCCTCATTTGGATGCAGTTGGACAATTGTCAGAAATGCGGACTTGCTGGGCCATTTAAACTGGGGCGAGTTCGTACCTTATGACCATTGAGCCCAAAGCTTCTAAAATGTTGATGGGCCATTTCGTAGAAATTATTACTTTATGTTTGCATTATCTTTTATGCTTGTGTTTGGGAACATCGTCGTTTGGATCCATTTGGACCATTTGTCATGAGATATGGGCTTGTTGGGCCATTTAAACTGGGACAAGAACATATTTTATGACGGTTGGGCCAAAGGCTTCTAAGTGTTGATGGGCCACTTTGCGCTTGTGTTTGGAACATTACCATTTGGATTTAGTTGGGCTCCTTACCATGAGATGTGAACTTGTTGGGCCATTTAAACTGGGACGAGTTCACTCCTATGACAATTAGCCCAAAAGTTTCTAAAATGATAACGGGCCGATTTGTTTGAGAATTTTAGTTGATGTAGTATGTTATATATGTTACATGCATCTCATGCACCTCATACATGCATATATCATGTTAACACCATCTATGTCTTAAAAAAGGCATCATAGATTCCTGTTGGGTTAGAAAAAAGGGAAGACTCACCAAAATACTGGGAACAGACATGAGTGAATCAGATATTGAGGTATCCCGTATGGATCAGTTGGAAAACGGTCTCGCCAAGGTCACCGAACAGTTGCAAGCCATGACCACTGCCATGGCAAATATGGTTGTGCCCCGTGCTGGGGGGAATTCTGAGAATGTGAGGCGCGAGGAGCCTTCGAATGGGTTGGGGGATGATATCCCCATTTTTGATGATGACATGACAGAGCATGCAACAGGCAGAGTGATTGGGTCTCAGGCAGAATTTCAGAAGCTTCGGGATCAGGTTGAGTCAGTTACCCGTAAGATGAAGGGTAAGGATGAAGAATTACTAGACTATGAGGTGATGGCTTTTGAGGAACAGTTGCCTGCTCAGTTCAAGATGCCGGATATGGCCAAGTTCAACGGGAATGGGGATCCGAGGGTCCACCTCCGACAATATGTGTGAGTTATGAGTTCAGTGGGCCTAACACAACGCCAAGCTCAGAAGATGTTTGGGATGTCACTTGAGGGGGCACCTGTAGTGTGGTACCATAGCCTTGAAAGAAAGGTTAAGGAGGATTAGAGGGAATTGGCAGATGTATTCCTGAAACAGTATGTTACAGACTTAGAGATTGATTTGTCACTTCGTGATTTGGAGAACACTAAGCAGAAGACAAAAGAAAGCTTCAAGGAGTATGTAGACCACTGGAGAAGCCAGCTTCTGAAAATGCAGACTCGGCCCTCTGAGAAGGACCAGATTAAAATGATCATCAAGGGCACTAAGCCCTCGATCTATGGCAAGTTGAGGAGGATGACTTCAATGATTGCAGATTTCCGACAATTGAGGGAAACTTTCATGGATATTGAGGAAGAAGAGGCTGAAACAGAAAGTTTTATGGCCAGAATATGAGGAATTTTGGAGGGCATTCTGAGACCAAGCCACCTACTGCCGAGATTTCTGCCATCAAGAACCGGCGTTTCTCCAACTTGGGAAGACCTTTGTCCAAGGTACTTGAGAAGTTGATAAGGCAAGGATTCTTAAAACCTTTGGAGCCTAAACCACTTCCAAATCCCCCACCACCACATCTAAGAATAGACCGCTACTGTCACTTCCACCAGAAACACGACCATGATACTGATAGCTGTTCCCGCCTCCGGTATGAAATTCAGGACCTCATTGATGCCCACAAAATACCTGATCCTGAAAAAGAACAGCCTAGCACACACACCAACCCTCTGCCAGATTATCACTCTGTTCCCCTACCGACTTACATGATCAACTCCGGCCTACCCGAAACCTTTGTCCTCCAAACTCTCAATCATCAGGCTTCTTGCATTAAGATAAAGGATAACAGTAGTAAAGAACCGTAGGCCGAGGAAGAAGGCAATGAAACTACTCTTTCTGGTTTATTTTCTGCATTTTTAATAAAGACATCAACTTCGTCTACTTGTTTGAACCTTTTCCTGAATAATAATAAAGACATCCATTTCGCTTACTTGCCTGAGTCCTTTCCTTTCAACCTGCATAACATGAGTATGTTTTACAAAAGCATTCAACCATGATACCATGATATTCAGCGACACTCAGAACACGGGGGATTCCCAAAAGAAGCAAGCAGAAATGACATAATAACCGTTCAGTAATGGGAAATGGGGCAGTGAGGCTATCGGACTTAGAAGGAAATGAGTTCACCGAGCTGATGAATGTGGATAGATTGAAGCAGTACTTTGCCAGATGATGAGAAAACCGAGTAGTCACCAAGGGAATTGGTGGACAACCTAACCCAACGGAATAGAAAATTCAATCATGCATGCATGCATACACGTAACATATTTGCATCCTTTTGTGTTTGTTCTGTTTTGTAATAACAGGTTTCAAAGGAGAAAAAGAGAAAGCGTCAAATGCAAGCCAACCAGAAGCGGCAACAGTACAATGTCAGCAGTCTTCAGGAATGAATCACAGGGGCGAGGCCCATGTCAGTAGCAGTTAGGGCTGAGGCCTACATCAGCATCAGTTTGGGGATGAGTCACAGAGGCGAGGCCCATATCAGTATTAGTTTGGGGCGAGGCCCACGTTTGTATCAGTTTGGGGAGAGGCTCGTATCAGTATCAGTTTGGGGGCGAGGCCCATATCAGTATTAATCTGGGGCGAGGCCCACATCGGTAACAGTGTTGGGGTGAGGCCCACATCAGTACCAGTTTGGGGCGAGGCCCACATCAGTAACAGTGTTGGGGCAAGGCCCGCATTAGTTTGAGGGCAATGCCCACATCAGCATCAATCTGGGGGGCGAAGCCCATATCAGTATCAGCATGGGGCGAAGCCCATAATCGGTATCAGTCTGGGGACGAGGCCCATATCATTAACAGTATCAGTCTGGCCGGGTATGGCACTCTAGGGGCGAGGCCCACATCCTTATCAGCATCAGTCTGGCAGGATATGGCACTCTGGAGGCGAGCCCCACATCCTTATCAACATCAG
Source organism: Zanthoxylum bungeanum (assembly GCA_019454045.1). NCBI lineage: Eukaryota > Viridiplantae > Streptophyta > Magnoliopsida > Sapindales > Rutaceae > Zanthoxylum > Zanthoxylum bungeanum. Next base: position 66,360 of record SKCR01030524.1, read on the forward strand.
TCTGGCCGGGTATGGCACTCTGGGGGCGAGGCCCATATCCTTATCATCATCAGTCTAGCCGGGTATGGCACTCTGGGGGCGAGGCCCACATTAACATCAAATCAGTTTTGCCGGGTACGGCACTTCGGGTATGGAGACATCAGATCAGTTTTGCCGGGTACGGCACTCCGGGTATGGAGACATCAGATCAATTTTGCCGAGTACGGCACTCCGGGTATGGAGATATTACTGCGACGCCTTGGGTATGAGGTTTTAGCATGCCAGGTATGGCACTCCGGGTATGGATATATTACTGCGACGCCTTGGGTATGAGGTTTAGCAAGCCATGTACGGCACTCCGGGTATGGAGATATTATTGCGACGCCTTAGGTATGAGGTTTAGCACGCCAGGTACGACACTCCGGGTATGGAGATATTACAGCGACACCTTGGGTACGAGGTTTAGCACGCCAGGTACGGCACTCCGGGTATGGAGATATCACTGCGACACTCTAGGTACGGAGACGTAACTGCGACACTTTGGGTATGAGGTTTAGCATGCCAAGTACGGCACAACATCCACTCCACGCAACACATGGCAAGTCAAGTGGCAGCTGGCGAGCCAGGTAAGTAGAAATGCATTGCATAACTTGATAGGATTGTCACTGTTACACATTACACAAGTCCTATCAAATTGGGGTGACTGTAGGCACTGTATTTTTGCATATAAGTCCCTATGATGAGTCTCATTTGGAGACACTACCTTTTAAGTCACGGAGGTCACGGAAAACGGACATTGGAAGGGGAAATTCAGAATAAACAAGGTTCAACTTTTTCGTTCGTGCTGCGTTCGTGTATGCGTTCGAACGGCAAACAGATTACGGGCGTTCGTACCGCGTTCGAGGAGCCGTTCGAACGGTGTCGGTAATTCTAGTTTTGCTGCTAGCCTCACATCAAGCCCAATTCGCCCAAGCCCACTTAAAACACATATTTAACACATGGTGAAATAAAAACAAATCTAAAAATCACATACCAAATTAAAATAAACATTGAAATCAATCAAATATTTTAATTCCTTAATTAAGATATTCACCCACCAATTACACAAGATTCCTTCCTAACTAAACAAAATCACATACTAAATTAAAAAGATGTCATGCCTAATTAAAATCAATTATAACAAATTAAAGATATTGACTTCCTAATCTAAACCAAATTTGTCCCCCCTCAATCTTTGACTTTCCTTACTCAACACCAAATCAAATCCCTTCCTTGTGAGACAAGGTGAAGCCCTATCCATTCTCTATATAAACAACCCCTAACCAAGACATGACTCCCCTAGCTCATACACATAATAGACACACAACTCACACGAAAATCACAACACACACAGAAACCCTAGAAGTTCACGCATACTACAAAGAAATAACACAAAAATTCTCTTCATCCCCTTCCCCTAATCACTGAAAACAAGACCTTCATTTAGCAAACTTGTATCACCGAAAAATAGCCCATACAGCAGCCCTAAAACATGCATTCAGCAGCCTTAAACACACACATAAAACAGCCCCCGAACCACACCATAACACTGATAAGTGTGGTTTATACCCATGAGCACTTTTGTAGCTACAGCTTCAGAGAGGTTTGAGAAGAATGAGTCAATGCTGGATAACATCGAAACACGAATGGGCAATATAGAGGCAAATATGAAATATGTAGAAGCGTAAATTGGGTTGCTTGTTTCTTCAATGGCCAATCAACAAACATGGGTGTTTCCGAGTGATATTGAAGTCAACCCCATTGAGCAATGTCAAATCATAACCTGTAGGAGCGGAAAAGAGTTTAAAGACACCTCTCAGGACTTAGGCGGTAAAGAAGATGAAATGGTATTTCAGGAGGAAACAGTAACAGAAGAAGAGAACAAATGTGAATTGATAATGAGAGGTCAAGATGAAGAAGTCACCTTCAGTGTTTTCAGAGCCATGCCGAGTCCTCAAGGTGATACAAAATGTCACAGGGTAGATATAGTAGAGAATGGAGTTGAAACCAGACAGGGTGAATCAGTATTTCAGCAACCTACGAGCATATTGCAGCCATGCGTAAATGAAGATTCTCTGCAGCTAAACCTGAAACCAATCTCAAAGCGCCGTAAAAAGAGGAAAAGAAAAGGCAGTGCTCACTTGGAGATGATCCCTGGAAGATTAAAAAGAAAGCCGAGCCAATTTTGCCGAATGTGCAGTCCAGAATTTCCAACTGGGGAACAATCTACATATCTTGGGGGACCATCTATGGATAAATTACCACAGCCTGCCAAGCTATCTTTTTCATGTCATAAGAACCGGTGGATACCAAAGAAGAAAGCAGATGAGATTACCCGGTTCACTACGTTTAAGCCACCATAACCATTTTGGGTGGTTGCGTTTGGCTAAAGACGTTAAACTTAGCGCTAGCGGGGAGGCAACCCTTTGCATTTGTTTTATTATTATTTTCTTTAATTTTAATTTTAATTTATTTTATTTTATTGTGTGCTATTTATTAATTTGCATGTTATTTATGCAGGTAGCACGAGACACACAACGCCCGCGCAACAAAATTCTAACCAGCAAGAGCCTGATCAACTCCATGCACGGTAGTGTTGTTCCTCACTCTTGTTCTTTAAATTTTTATCTTACATTGAAGATAATGCAAGTTTTAAGTTTGGGGGTGTGTACATGTTGCATGTTGCTTACTTGTTAATTATTTGTTTTAAAAAAAAAATTATTTGTTTTTAGCCTTTGATAGTAAAGCATAAATCCTATGATGAATTTTGTTTGTTTATGGGTGAAATTTTAGAAACGATAAGTGCCCAATTTACTTTTATCTGATGCCTTGAATAGTTGATCTATGTTAGACTCGTAAGCACTTAAAAAAAACAGGTTTTTAGCACTAAGACTTAAGTAGTTGACAATGTGACTAGTTGAAGAAATTGCTTGTCGATGAATGACCGTTTGCTTAGATATCTATCTTGATTTGCTAGTGTTATGAAGTATGGTATAGCTAAAAAGAAAAATGTCTCTAAAGAAAGAAAATAAACCACCTATAACCGATAAGCGTGAAGCTACCCATGGGGGAGTATTAGGACCACCATGAGGAGAAATGCTACATTAAAGGGTAGGTGAGTTGAAAAAAAAAATGAGTGCAAAAATGAGAAAAGAAAAAGAGACAAGAAAAGAAAAGAAAAATCATACCATACTGAGCATGAAATAAAGCAATTACATAGCATAATTGAGATATCTAGGTTGATTTGACCCATCGATTCTAATTTTTAAACGAAATCATTGAGTTGGCCTACTTAGGACTCAAGCTGTGAATGAACCTTTACACACACACACACCGTGAGTCTAGCATAGATGATTTACTCAAGAATTTGGATTTGAGTCACATTGCGTACTTTGAAGGTTCTCTAATTTCATTTATAAGCTTTCTTTGAGGAAAATTATATGCGTAACTATCAGGACTATCTTTTGTTATTTGTTTATATTTTTGCATGATTGTGTGTAAATGACGTTTGTGGGTGTCGTCGCTGTAAGCCCTCACGAGACTATAACTCGTCCACTAGGGTCGCCTAGGGGTTTAAAGGCTTGTTGCATACGCTAAATGCAATCGTGATCCCTACGAAAGTGGCTTAGTTAATTTAGTAATTTTTAATTAGTTATTTGAATTTAGTTTTTATTTTATCTTTTGCTCGGGACTAGCAAAACCTTAAGTTTGGGGGTGTTTGATAAGTGTGGTTTATACCCACTTATTATGGTATTCTCAGCTTATTACTTTGTTATAATTCGAGATATTTAAATGTCTTTTATAGTTTATTTCATGTTTTATTTGTAGGAGCATTAATACATGGATCCGGGAACAATTGCATGTGTTTTGGGAACTTCCGGGAACACAGGACAAGTACATGAGCTTAGGCGCCATGGCACCACAAACCCCACACAATTTCCAGAGAGATGGGCGCCATGGCGCCCATCAATCACAAATGAGTGGCGCCATGGCGCCACCCAATTACAAGAACAAAGGCGCCATGGCGCCACCCAATTATAAGTAAAAGGGCGCCATGGCGCCACAAGGATAATTTAAAGAGCAAAGGCGCCATGGCGCCCACAAGCCATACAAAATCCCGAGATTTGGGCGCCATGGCGCCAGTTAGATCAACTGCGGGAGGAAACCTACACGTTCTAGGATTCAATTATTAGGGTTTTTAATAATCCTAATGACACCCAAAGACTCCCAGCATCAACTATAAATATAACATTACATCCAACACTCAAAGGGAGGCTAATACAGAGCACAAAACACATAAATAAATATTTTTAGAGATCCAATGAGAGGATTGAAGAGCGACAAGAGGAGACAAAGGCTGTGAGATCCGAGGAGGAAGAGATTCAATTCGGGTTTTATCTTATTGTTTCTTTCTTAAAACTCTAATGATTTCCATTAGATTCATGACTTATTATTCATTGTTTTATTTTATTGTCATGAACTAACTCCTTAATTCTGGAGAATGATGTAATCTATGCTTGAACCTTGTAATTGTTTGTCGATTGTTTTATGAAGTTTTTTTAATTTATTTGTATTCTTTTGAGTTTAATGCTTCTTGATTGTTGGCCACAATTGAAGATGATATATGTTTAGAATCTATCACTTGAGAGAAGGGATTTTGAATAGATCTAGAGAATATAACCTAGGATTTTATAGAGTTCGAGAGAATCTGTAGTTCTTTGAAGTCGTTAAAATAGAATCACAAATCGTAATGAGTTGTTAATCATTGGATTTTTATAGAGATATCGAAGTCTATAGTTGATGATATTTTCACTCGGCACTCGAGAGAGGGAGTGAATATTTTAGGAGTCTTGACTTATAAATAATATAACTGAACAAGGATTAATTGACATGACAAATACATAGGCGACAGCTAGGTGAAATCAGGATCCATAATCTCTATTGTATTAGTTCCTCCTATCAAAATATTTTTATATTTTATTTATTTATTAAAAATCTTTATTATTTGTCGTCTAAATAAAGTTAGGATTATCAATTGTAGTACTTAGTGCGAGTTAACGCATTCCCTGTGGGTTCGACACTCTTTCACTGATTTATACTAAAACTTGACACCGTACACTTGCGGTACGATATAAAAATATCACAACAAACACCATCGAAAATCACACCCAAAACAGTAGCCAAAACATCCCAAGAACAGTAACTAAAATACAGCAGCAGAACAGTAGCAAAACGGCAGCGAATCGGAGTCAAAAGCAGCAGCAAAAGACAGAGAATGACGACTCAAAACAGTAAGACAACGAACGAGAGCAGTGAACCAGTGAACCGGAAGAGTTGCGGAGCATTCACCCTTCCGATGATCGTGTACCGTACATCCGAGAGGTGATTTAAAAGGTTAGACCTGAGGGCACTTTTCTCATTAGTTTATATTCGTCTTTTGATTGTTTATTGAATTCTATTCGCATGAGAGTCGTTTGTGGATGCATGTTGTGGCTTGAATGAAAACCCGGACATAAATTTCATAGCCGATTCCGAATGGACGGTAGTATGATCTGTACTCAGGATACAACTCCACGTACTACTTGAGTAAACAACACATTCTTTTGTTTTATATTGCTTTGATTTATTTATTTTTCCTTATTTGAATTCTGCATGTTACTTTTGTATGTATGATACAATCGAGCGCATGGGCTTGGTAAGTTGGATTAAAGGTCCCTTATTTGGAGGGGTTAAAATCCTTTACCACAATGCTTTGCCGCGCCGGTTGATGTGTGTTCGGTTGGATATAAGATATGTTCAATCGGATATACTAAGTTTGATATGATTGTCTTTATTTTTGTATGCATGATGTGATCGAGCGCATGGGCTTAGTAAGTGCGATGAAAGGTCCTCTAATTGAAGAGGTTATAATCATTTACCATGATGCATTGCCGCGCCGATTAACGTATATTCGGTTGAATGTAAGATGTGTTCAATCGGGTACATGAAGTCTAAGGTTATTGTCTTTATTTTTATATGCATTGAGATAAGCGCATGGGCTTAGTAAGTGCGATGAAAGGTCCTCTAATTGAAGAGGTTAAAATCCTTTGCCACGATGCTTCACCGCGCCTCGTATTTCGCTATTTGCCTTTTATGTATGTATTGCATCACATTTTATGCATCAGGTCTGTTCCCATTCGAACGCGTTATCGAACGCTATACGAACGTGAACCTTCTGTTTCCCGTTCGAACGCGTTTTACAAACGCTACTCGAACGCGCATGCATTTTATATCATCATGTCTGGTACCGTTCGAATGCATTATCAAACGTTACACGAACGTGAACCTTCTGTTTAACGTTCGAACGCGTTTACGAACGCTACACGAACGCGCACACACTGAACTAAGTCTGTCTCATCATATTTCATGCATAATTGCCTTTTGGGTGATCTCTATTGTATTATGTAGCCAATCATATTATTTGTATTCCTGTATTTATCCATTCGATGTGTTCTAGGGATGATATTCAAGCATGATTAGGCTGTTAGCATGTTATTTGGTTAATATATTCATGAGATAGTACTCAAGCATGATTAGGTTGTTCTTAGTTTTCCCTATCATATGATTGAGAAATGTTCGTGAGATTGCCAGGTGATGTTGCATGTTGTGATGATTAATTTCATGCATGTGGATTTAGAAGCATGATACTCTTGGAAATAAGTGTTACTTAGGCCTGATTAAATTATTACACATATCCTTTCATTACAAGTGACATAAGTAAGGGACCATTCTGAACCCAACGGTTTGAGGTCTTCCCTTGCGAGGGGTGAGTGCGGCCTTAAATCTCATTTTCCCGGTTCACACCGGGTGGCGACTCCATTATTCTCTAGTTTAGCCCCCCGTGGCTACTCCGTACTCCCAATCGGGCCGCGAGCCCGGGACAGCATGCGTCGCCCCAGATCCTGTGTCCCTCACTAATGAATTGGGGAAAATTAATCCAATAAATTTTTCATCAAATTGATCATGTATAACTCTAAGTTAACATTATCTAAGCATACTCAAATAAACAATTTGATCAAATCATGCTCAAATCAAAAATACCCAAATTCAAGATTAAGAACCCTAAAATATTTCATGCTTAATTTAGGCTCTGATAACATTGTTGGGTTCTCTAAGAACAATAACCAAGATCATTAAGCATAAAATGATGTGAATACGCAAATTAAAGTAGCGGAAAATACTTATTTTGATCGGCTAAGTGGATGTAGGAGATAACAAAAATTTATCTCCATGGAAGTTTGCTCCAAGCTCTCCTTTGATGTATATTGAGCTTCCAAGCTTGATTCTTGAATTCCAAACTCATGGGAAAGGTTTCCCTATCACCTTATATGATTATTTGATGTGCTATCACATTGAAAACATTGCAACAAAATTTTCTTCTTCTCCTTGGTGTATTCGGCCAAGCCAAAATTTGAGAGAAAAAAGGAGTTTTGGGCGTGAGATGGGAGAGAAGAGAGAGTGAGTGAAAGTGTTGTATTTGTTTTTCAAAACAAAATTAAATGATAAACCAAATCCAAGATTTTGGTAAAAGTCATTCAACTTTTCACACTTGAGTGTTTGGTAAGTTACCATCAAGTCATTACTTACTTCCATCACCAAAACATGATGAGAAAGATAAGTGATGTGACAAGTGGGCCCCACTTGATTCAAAATCTGAGTGGGCCTGCAAACATATTCCGGACTCGGGTTCGTTAATTTCGAATTAACGAATTTTCCGTTGCGACGTAATTAAATTAAATTTAATTAAATATTTATGCCTAGCAAAATTATTATTCACGTCGCTGGCGAATTAATTCTAAATTAATTCATTCGCCCGAATTAAAATCCAATTTTTATTTCGCGTCGAAATCTAATTTCATTTAATATATCAAATATATTATTTAATCGATTAATTCCAAATTAATCGTTCTCTCTCTTCTAATTGAATTTTATCCCAGATAAAATTCTCCGTAATTAATCCTAGATTAATTTTCTCTCTCTTCCAATTAATCCTAGATTAATTATGTTCGAGTCATACGTCATCGGTGAATCTTCGGGAAGTGACCCATGAGATCCCTGGATATGTTGGCAGTAAATCCGGTCATCGAAGTATCGCAATACGTGCGTACCCGGTACCATGTTCTTTCCGATTACGAGACATGGTTGGCTTCTAGCAAAGCACCGTGCCTACTAAATTCTCCAGAAATATTCTTTTAAGGAATATGTAATATGTGTGAGGCGTAATATACGTAGTATTGCTTACTGCGATCCAGTATCAAATGTCACATGCTAGGCCTGGGGTTGGAATTGTGTCTGCCCCGTACGATGCATATATCGGATCTCTGGTAACTAGTCTCTATAATCGGATAATCATGACCTAGTCATATTATCCCGATGACTGCAGTACTAAAGAGTACTAGTTCCGTATCCTGCGTGATCATCATCTCCATATGACTGGAGTGATACTTCCATTTTGACATCACACCCAATACACTACGATTCTCAGTATACCCAGAAGAGGCGTACACAGAACCTGTTAAAGCCCCGGACGACCAAAACCAAAGTATATTGATTGTCGCAAGTATTAGCGATGCAAGTCTCAGTTTAAGACCAAATACACCTACCCTGATTCGGATTCCCATAGACACATAGTCATACTACCAATGGGATTCCGAGGGGTCTATCCAGAGCGAAGCTGTTCCCGTACCATCGGTAAACACAACCTCCTATCATACTTGCATAAGTATCAAATACTTAAATATATGAAAACTATGCAATTATTCTCCCACAACGCGCACAAGTGCAATACTAGTCTATTCCGCATTATCGATGTCCAGTATCGATAATACTACGACTAGGGATATTTAATGATTAAACCTTAGTGGATTAATATTGTCTCATATCTTATTAATCTGGTACTAATCATATGGACTTTTATCATTTATGTATCCCGGTAATCCAATTACAAATGATAAAAGAGCAATTTCCTTTGTCACATAGTTAATTTGTACAACAACACCATGTTCTGTACAAATAGTGATGCTATGGGTCATAATTGTCCATCAGATTTTTCGTATCGATTTAAAATTCCGATCGGGATTCAAGATGAGAAGTCGTCCCGGATAAAAATCGAGCCTGAATTTAGGATGATTTTTATCCCGAATTTCAACCTAAAAAGTCTCGAATCCCGATCAGGATTCGGGATCCCACACAGTTTTGTTGGGGATTTAAGTTTTTTTTGTCCTCATTCAATATACCGATCGAGATTTAGGATGATTTCTTCATCTCAAATAGTAATCGGAACAAGACGAGATGAGACTCGGTAGGGACATGACGTCCCGATTGTTGTCCCTACTATCATGAGTTTTATTATAACAACATGAGATATGCTCATTTTTTGCAATATTGGGATTCACCCCTCGTACAAATCTCATTCAACTATGAATTTATTTAGTTTTGGGAACCTCACAAACTTACAAGAGACAAACAATAACACATAGACATGATTTAACATGGTTCGGCGAAGAGTGTCTCCAACCTACGTCCACGGGAGAAAATGAGATATGATTTTATTAGGCTCGGGGTAAATACCGACCCGAGCTGATTACATGGGAGTTATATTATTATAATAGAAATAACTACTCGGGTTATAATTGCCTTATCTACTTCTCTTTACGTGGTTGGGTATACGACTCACTTTCTCTCTCCATCACTAATTTCTCTTGGTGTTCTTGCTCTTAAATTATAATTTTTTATCTCTCAAGTTTTTTTAGTTCAAAGAACCAACCCCCTCTACAATGACTTCAACCCCTTTATATAGGTTCTGAAATCCTGTTTACAACTGATGCTGACGTCACCTACATCAGTTAGTGATCATAACCCCTTTATCCACTGTATCCACCACCCTTTTTTACAACACTCAAGCCAGCTGCTTGTTGGGAAGCGACCGTGAGTGCGCAGCGGAAAATTAAAATTATGATGCCGCTATCCATTTGCCCAAGACCCATTTGTTTTGATTATTCTACAAGTCTAGGCATGTTACTATATATTCTAAGCATAAAAACTCATAAAACATGCAAAGAACATAAACTTAAACATGCTAACTATCATAAGAACTCTAATTAAAAATAAAGAAAGAAAAAGACTTACTTGAACTGAAGACTCATCCAGTCCTCCCTCCAATCTACAAGCTTTTCTCGAACTCATCAAGCTCTTCCACGTTCCAAATAGCCACCCAAGTGTGTGGCCTCCAAAGGTGCACACACCAAAGCCAAAACTCAACGGCAAGACTACGTCTTGAGTGCACATGTATTTTGCCATTGGTGCTAGCCTAGGAAAATACCTCAAAATTTTTAACTTGAGATTCCTCAAGTCAATTAGACTTAAGGATCCTCAAAATCAGTGACTTACTCTTAAACTTTAGAGTTGCTCACTTATATAAACCCAAGATATGAAAGGTTTTTGGTGTCAAAAATTTGTAAAGAATTCTTTGGGTTTATATAGGTGCTCCAAAGACAACAAAATTAATTAAGAATCCGATGCGGGATAAATGCTAATTAAATCTTAGCCATTGGATCTTAATATAGTGGTTTAATGAGATTATAAAACCCTAATAAGAGTTTGGGCCGAATTGGAATTCAAAACAAATAAAAAAAAACGCATATTTTTTTTTCAATTCCCAAAGTGCCCCCATCGTCATTCACCAATCCCTAAGCCAATTTGGAACCTCATAAATGATATGTTCAATAATAAAACACATTGAATCATTTATGAATAATTCCTACAGCAATCATATATGCTGTTAAATTTGTACTGTGCACTGTTAACCATTGATTTCGACTTTGTTGTGTGTGACCTTTTGGGTTCCCCTCAAATTGGATATGAAATGAATCGTGATAATTTAATCGAACAAAATTATCCTCCGATCAGATGGTCGTTCGATTTCAATGACAAAGGTTGACATCTAGCAACATGCCAAGGCCCCCAAATGGGAAGGAAAGATATATACACATTATGTATGTGATTTATATATGATACGGTTTCTCGTCTCACTGTATCCCCACCGTTTGACCTAGGGTATGGAAAGTGTCTACTCATATAGTCAAAGGTATGATGTTGATAGTGTCATGAATCGTGCTAATCCAAGAATCTCACATGATTCTTCCGCTACGGCCACAGTCTCAAGAACTGATCACACATATCAACCCGCGAACTGGAATACTACTCTTATAAGAAAATATTATCCGAGAGAGTGGGAATTCTCTGTTGTATCTTTACAAACTTCATGTGTTTCAACAAATGACCCAATCATACCCTTATTACCAGATATTTTGAACCGGGGAAGGAGAATGTCAAAGTTATTTGATCCACACATAAGATTGTAAAGACCTCAAGTCAAAGGACTAGTCATACAATCAATACATGAAAGTTCTCACAGACACATGGGATAAACACTCCATGTGAAAACTTTCGACGGTAAGTTCGATGGACACGAGCAACTCATGCATCCATGTGATACACCAAGCAGATGGATCTCCGCTAGTAGCCTATGAGATCGGCTACCCCACTTAAGGGCGGATCATATCATCATGCTAGTCTCTCCACTTTGTGAATGCCCATATTATTCACAAAACTATGACTAGGAATGTTTGAGAGTAATGATTCTCATAAGGCGTGGAAGCCATCATCTTATTACTCCAAGGGCTTTATTACAGTGTTTGATGATTCATATAATTTATGTAAGACACGTATAATAAAGATTGCCATTTTATTAATTAATGAAAATATTACAAATACATGTACATATAGCTCATCCATAAGTTGGGTATAGGGCATATCCCTAACAATCTCCCACTTGCACTATAGCCAACTAGTATGAATCTGGACACCATACTCCCGGGTGTACCTATCATGCTTTTGTTGAGTCAGCCCTTTAGTCAGAGAATCTGCAAAATTATCTTCTGTGGGTATTTTCTCTATAATAACTTCTTTTCTCTCAACAATCTCCCTGATGAGATGAAATCGTATGAGCACATGCTTGGATTTCTGGTGGGACCTTGGTTCATTTGATTGAGCAATGGCGCCTGTGTTGTCACAGTACATCGTGACGCCATTCTTTATCACGGGAAGCACTTCCAGCTCCGTGATGAATTTCTTTATCCAGACTGCTTCTTTAGCTACCTCAGATGCTGCAATATACTCGGCTTCAATGGTGGAGTCCGATGTAGTTGACTGCTTTGAGCTTTTCCAACTGACAGCTCTGCCATTCAAAGTAAACAGATATCCTGTTTACGATCTTTTGTCATCCCTATCGGTCTGAAAGCTCACATCACAGTAACCAATGACTTTCATCTCAGAACAATCTCCGTATGTCAAAAACACATCCTTAGTTCTTCTCAGATACTTGAGGATTGTTTTGACAGCTGCCCATGTTGCTCACCAGGATTTGCCTGATACCTGCTCGTTATGTTAAGAGCATAAGAGACATCATGTCTTGTACATAGCATGGCGTACATGATCGATCCTATTGCTGAAGCATAAAGGATCCTACTCATACGCTCTCTATCTGAAGGATTATATGGACATTGCTCCTTAGATAATTTGATTCCATGACAAGTAGGTAAATTACCTCTTTTAGAATCTTCCATTTTGAATCTTTTCAAAAATTTATCTATGTACGTAGATTGAGAAATTACTAATAACCTCTTAGATTTATTACGGTAAATCTTAATGCCGAGGATGTAGGCTGCTTCTCCCAAAATCTTTCATGGAGAAATTCTGAGATAACCATTGCTTGGTGGCTTGCATCATGGGAATATCATTCCCGATGATTAATATGTCATCGACATATAATACAAGAAATACAACAGCGCTCCCACTACTTTTCCTGTAAACACAAGGCTCTTCTACATTTTTGATGAAGTCAAATTCTTTGATTGTCTCATCAAATTATATATTCCAACTTCTGGAGGCTTGCTTGAGTCCATAAATGGATCGTTTAAGCTTGCATACTTTATTATGATCATCCTTAGATGCAAACCCCTCAGGTTTTGTCATATAGACTTCCTCTACGAGGTTCCCATTAAGGAAAGCTGTTTTGACATCCATCTGCCAAATCTCATAATCAAAGTGTGCAGCTAGTGCCAGTAAAATTCGAATGGACTTTATCATTGCAACAGGTGAGAAGGTTTCGTCATAGTCAATTCCTTGGATTTGTCTATAACCTTTCGCCACCAACCTAGCCTTATAGGTTTGGATGTTGCCTTCTGCATTAGTTTTACGCTTGTAAATCCACTTGCAGCCTATGGGTTTTATCCCTTCAGATGCATCCACCAAGTCTCAGACTTGATTCTGATACATAGAGTCTATTTCGGATTTCATGGCCTCAAGCCACTTGACTGAATCAATGTCACGCATTGCTTCGTCATAACTGGTGGGATCGTCATTATCAATGACCTGATCATGTTCCTCATCAATATGGAAACCATATCTTTCAGGCTCATATCTTTCCCTACCAGACCTTCTAAGTTCATAACCTTATGATTGTTCTGTCGCTGCCCTTTTGAGGGGCTTGGGGTTTAGTTTTATGTTAGTTTGTTCTTCTCATACCTTATCGAGGTCAAGTCTACTCCCACTATATTTCTTGAGAATGAATTCATTCTCTAGAAATTTAGCATTTCGTGAGACAAATGTTCTTTGTTTATTTGGGACGTAGAACACGTATGCTCTTGAGTTCAAGACATATCCTACAAACTTATATTTAACTATCCTATCATCCAATTTGTTAGTTTGTGTTAGCTTAACATATGCGTCACATCCCCAAACTCTTAGATAACTAAGACTAGGATGTTTCCCAGACCATAACTCATATGGTGTTTGACTAACAGTCTTGGAAGGAACTTGGTTTAGTAGTAGTGTTGCAGTTTCTAAAGCAAGACCCCAAAATGAAAGAGGTAGATCCGTGTCTGGCATCATTGATCGGACCATATCTAATAATGTCCGATTTCTCCTTTCGGAGACCCCATTATGATGTGGAGTTCCCGGAGGAGTCCACTGGGAAACAATGCCATTTTCTCTCAAGTAATCTTGAAATATGTCGCTTAAGTATTCACCACCTCGGTCAGACCTTAGTGACTTAATACTTTTATTAAGTTGGTTTTCTACTTCAACTTTGAAGTCTTTGAATTTCTCAAAGGCTTCAGATTTGTACCGCATAAGGTACACATACCCATATCACGAGTGATCATCGATAAAGGTAATGAAGTAAGAGAATCCACCTCTAGCGGTGACTGACATTGGTCCGTATACATCAGAGTGTATGAGTTCTAATGTCTCCGCTACACGCTGTCATTTACCTTTGAAGGGTAATTTGGTCATTTTACCAAGTAAACAATACTCACAAGTTCCATAAGGTTCATATTTGAAGGGTCTGAAATACCCATCCTTATGTAGCTTAGTTAATCTTGTTTCATTGATATGACCTAAGCGACTGTGCCATAGAAGTGATTCATTGAGATTATTTGAGTTAACGATATTAGACGTTGAACATTCTTTGTTAGTTTGTAAGACATAGATACCATTATTCAAAATACCATCTCCATATTTTATTTCAATGAAATAAATAGAACATTCATTACAACTTATTAGGCATGAAAAGCCTTTATTACATAAAGAAGAAATTGAAATGATGTTCTTTACTAGAGAAGGTACATAAACAAAATCTTCTAAGTCTAAAACTAAACGATTCGGCAAAACTAATGAATAAGTCTTCACGCACAATGCAACCAGTTTTGCTCCATTACCCTTACGTAAGTCAACCTCCCCATGACAGAGTCTCATACTATTTCTCAAGCCCTGCACATTGTTACACAAGTGAGTCCCACAACCGGTGTCAAGCACCCAAGTAGAAGGTTCAGAGTTTTGATAATATAGTTCAATCTTATACAACATACCTGAAGCATTGGGCTTCTTGGCCTCTTGGGCTTCCCTAGCTTCCTTCGCTTTCAAGGATATGCGGTCTTTCTTCCAATGACCATTCTAGACTGGACATCGATAATGCAGAATAGACTAGTATTACAATTGTGCGCATTATGGAAGCATAATGACATAGTTCTCGTATATTTGGGTATTGGATAATCATGCAAGTGTAAGAGGAGGTACTGTTTATCGATGGTATGGAAATAGCTTCGCTCTGGATAGACCCCTCGGAATCCCATTGGTAGTATGACTATGTGTCTGTGGGAATCCGAATCAGGGTAGGTGTATTTGGTCTTAAACTAAGACTTGCATCGCTAATACTTGCGACAATCAGTATACTTTGGTTTTGGTCGTCCGGGGCTTTAAAAGGTTTTGTGTACGCCTCTTCTGGGTATACTGAGAATCGTAGTGTATTGGGTGTGATGTCAAGATGGAAGTATCACTCTAGTCATATGTAGATGATGATCACGCATGATACGGAACTAGTACTCTTAAGTACTGCAGTTATCGAGATAATATGAATAGTTCATGATTATCCGATTATAGAGACTAGTTACGAGAGATCCGATGTATGCTTCGTACGGGGCATACATAATTCCAGCCCTAGGCCTAGCATGTGATTTCGATACTAGATCGTAATATGCAATACTACGTATACTACGCCTGACATAGATTATATATTTCTTAAAGAATATTTTTGGAGAATTGGGTAGGCACGGTGCTTTGCTAGAAGCCAACCATGTCTTGTAAATCGGTAAGAATGTGGTACCGAGTACACACGTGTTCGGATAGTCCGACGACCGGATTTACTGCCAACATATCCAGAGATCTCATGGGTCGCTTCCTGAAGATTCACCGATGACGTATGACTTGAAAAAAATTAATCTGGGATTAATTATAAGAGAGAGAATATTAATCTAGGATTAATTACGACGAGAATTTATCTGAGATAAAATTCAATTGAAAGAGAGAGAACAATTAATTCAGAATTAATCGATAAAATAATATATTCGATATATTATATGAAATTATATTTCATAAAGGAATTAAAATTAGATTTTAATTCGGGCAAACAAATTAATTTAGAATTAATTCGCAAGCGACATTAAATTATAATTTTGGTAGGCATTATTATTTAATTAAATTTGATTTAATTAAGTCGCAACAGAAAATTCGTTAATTCGGAATTAACGAACCCGAGCCCGGAATGTGTTTGCAGGCCCACTCGGATTTTGAATCAAGTGGGGCCCACCACAAGTCACATCACTTGTCACTTTACTTACCTTTTTGGTGATGGAATTTGGTAATGGTTGGTGACTTGTACCTTACACAAACTTGAAAGGCTTGAGTGACTTTTACCAACTTTGGAAGATTTAGTATATCATTATTTTGGTTTTTGAAAAACAAATACAACACTTTCATTCAACTCTCTCCTCTCTTCTCTTTCACGCCCACAAGCACTCTCTCTCCAATTTCTTGGCTTGGCAGAGAGTTACAAGAAGAACAAGGAAGATTTTGTTGTAAAATATTCATAGAGCTAGCACTCAAAGGATCATACAAAGGTGATATGGAAACATCCATTGAGTTTGAAATTCAAGAATCAAGCTTGGAGCTTAACATATAATCAAAAGGAGGACTTGGATCTCTACACAAAAGCTTGGCAAAATTTTTGTTGTCTCCGCATCCTACTTAGCCGATCAAAGTGAGTACTTTCCGCTATCTTAATTTGTTTATTCACACATCTTTTATGCTTAATAGATCATTGGCAAGTTCTTAGAGAACCCAAGACAAAGGCCTCGGTGGGACTTACCCGACCCCGAGCTAATAATGAGCATGGTCGCAAGGGGATGATCACTCATTGTGCCATTCAGATAAGGCCATGGGAAAGAGACTCCGACTGTTGGACAATTATGACCCATAGCGTCACTATTTGTACAGATCATGGTGTTGTTGTACAAATTAACTATGTGACAAAGGAGATTGCTCTCTTATCATTTGTGATTAGATCACCTAGATATATAAATGAAATGAGGTCCCTATGATTTGTTCCTGGATTGAGAATGATATGAGACAGTATCAGTCCACGAAGGATAAATCATTAAATATCCCTAGTCAGAGTATTATCGAGATTGGACCTCGATAAATGCGTAAAAGACTAGTATTACACTTGTGCGCGTTGTGAGGGCATAACAACATAGTTCTCATATATTTAGGTATAAGATACTCATGCAAGTGTAATAGGAGGTTGTGTTTTACCGATGGTACGGGAAACAGCTTCGCTCTGGATAGACCCCCTCAGAATTCCATTGGTAGTATGACTATGTGTCTATGGAAATCCGAAATCAGGGTAGGTGTATTTGGTCTTAACCTGAGACTTGCACTGCTAATACTTTCGACAATCAATATACTTTGGTTTTGGTCGTCCATGGCTTTAACCGGTTTCTGTGTACGCCTCTTCTGGGTATATCGAGAATCGTAGACTAGTTACCAGACATCCGACATGTGCTTCGTACGGGGCAGACACAATTCCAGGCCCAGGCCTAGCACATGACATCTGATACTGGATCGAAATAGGCAATACTACGTATACTACGCCTGATATAGATCCTTATATTCCTGTAAGGATATTTCTGGAGAATTGGGTAGGCATGGCGCTTTGCTAGAAGCCAACCTTGTCTTGTAAATCGGTATAAACGTAGTACTAGGTACTTACGTGTTCGGATAGTCCGACGACCGAATTTACTGCCAATATATCCAGGGATCTCATGGGTCACTTCCCGAAGATTCACCGGTGACGTATGACTCACACTTTTAATTGATCAGGGATTAATTAGATGAGAGATAAAATTAATCTGGGATTAATTACAGAGATATTTTATCTGGGATAAAATATCATTTAAAGAGAGATAACGATTAATTTGGAATTAATCGATAAATTAATATATTCGATATATTAAACGAAATTGGATTTCGACGCAGAATTAAAATTAGATTTTAATTCAGGCAAACGAGTTGATTTAGAATTAATCGTTAGCGACGTGAATAGTAATTATGCTAGGAATGATTATTTAATTAAATTAAATTTAATTATGACGTAACGGAAAATTCGTTAATTTGGAATTAACGAACCCGAGCCCGGGATTGTTTGCGAGCGCATTCGCATTTCGAATTCGAGTGCGGCACGCAGGTCAAATCAAGCGTCAAATCGCTAGTCGCATCTAGCGTCACATCATTCGTCAATCAAGTGATAGATGTCTTTCACTTTGAGTGATTGACGCCAGTCACTATTCATTGATTGATGGAAGTTGATGTGAGTAGTTGGCAAGCATTTATGGCTTGATTTTTTGAAAATCAAAAGTTGTATATGTTTAATTGTTTTTAGAAAACAATTATCAATTACACATTTTTCATCTCTCTCTCTCTCATTGGCTCATGAATTGGAGCCAAATTTCTTCATCTCTCTCTCGGCATTTAGGCCATTTTCTTCACTGGTTTTCTGGGCAAAACCGTGAGCAAGGGAAGCAAAAGTGTGGTGATTTTGTGGCAAAATCGTCAAGAGCTAGCACTCCAAGAGGCATGCGAAGGTAATAGGGAAGTCCACCCATTAGCTTGGAATCATTTGACGAAGTTTGGAGCTTGACGAAGATGATCCAAAACCAAAAATGGAGGACACCATTGCAGTGAACTGTCGTGACCAGAACAGTGAGCAGAAAAGAATTTTTGTTCGTTGCCGCGTCGCTCAACCGATCGATGTGAGTATTCCGCAACTTCGACGATTGTATTCGCACTTATTTGATGATTGTTAATCGATCCTCGGGGCCGTAGAAACTCCAACAATGGTATCAGAGCGATTGAAAAGCATGAAATTTGATTAGGGCTTAAAATTTGGGTAAAATGTTTTTGAGCATGATTTGATTAAATTGGATGTTTGAATATGCTTAAATGTGTTTTAATTGAAGTTTGATTTGATCAATTTCAAGAAATTGTGTTTGGAACAAATTTCCCCAATATTCATGGCTTGGCCGAGAGTTCAAGAGCCCTAATTCTTGGTAATTTTTTGTTTCGTTGATCATTGGATGACTTGAAACGATTGAGGATGTTGATTTAATGTCGATTGTGGAATTAATCGGATTGAAACCGAATCGGACACAAAATCCCCTACAATTGCCGAGAGCCTTAGCATGTATATGGGTTTGATTTTTGATGAAATGTGTTGGACATGTTTTGTTGTAAAAGAGCATGATTAATTAGACAAATTTGTGTTTTGGAAATATTAATTTGGGTAATTAATTGTGTTATACACTTTATGTAATTAAATTGTGAAATTGGGTTTTTGTAATTAAATTAATTGGGCTAATTTTGGAAATTGGGCTTAAATGTTGTAAATGGGCTAATGGGGCTTGGTTGTACCAAGAAGGGTTTAGGCTAAATTGGTTGGATCCAATTGGGCCCAAAACCGCTTCCATAAAGCCCAAATGCGACTTATGGACCTTTAAAGTTTAATTGGGCCTAATGGGCCTAAATTGATTTCTAGGCTTATGGGGTAATTCATTGATTGGGCTTTGGTTGCCGAAGCCCACGCCTTAAAGAAATTAATTCAAAGCCCATTGGACTTTAATTAAATTGACATTGGACGTTAATCGGGCTTTGAGACCCGTAACGATTAAATTTGGAATTTAAATCGTAAAAGGTTTATTAATAAAGTGTAGTATTTAATTTGGAATTAAATAGAGAATTAGTATTAAATACAAATTGAATTGGATTTAATTTTGTAGTTTAATTTAATTCAAGAATTCGTACTTTAAGTACTTATTCGCAAGACGAGTTTGACTCGCGCAAAATCAAATCGTTGTTTGAACATTGGATGGTCACTAATTATCAGATTAATTAATTTGATTAGATTGATTGATAACATGCTTGTGTGAATACATGGTTGCGATGCATGAATAATGTATATCGGATGGATATTAGATGGGTGGGGCAATTTTAGAAATTATTGTAATAAAATTGGAATTTATTAATTGGACCTGCGTGTCCAGCCTTATTACCTCATTATTCTTTGTATTCTATTCTCACCTATTCCCCACAATGTAAATGAGGTTTCTTTAGAAGTGTAGTGTAACGGGTAGAAGTAATACATCTGCTAGCGGGAGAGAGAAATGGAGAGATTTGATCTAGGATCAATGTGTAAAGTATCCATCCGCATATCATTAATACTTTATATATACGCGCTTTATTATGTGTTTAGAATGCATGTTTAAGGGTGTATGATGATGAGACCTTAACAAAGATAATAAATTGGTTGCCAATTTGCACTCGAAAAACCCTCACAAACCCTCACTCTGACTCAAGATCCGAGACTGGCATTGGTTTGTTGGCCAAAGTCAAGATCTTTGCCAATTGAGGATGTGTTTGAATCACGAGAGCTTTGTTCCATATTGGTGTCTTGTCCAAGTTGTGGTTTGTTGGCCAAAGTCAAGACCACTTCTTGTCCATCGACATTGATTACGAAGCTTTCCATGGTCAATGGGTTCCGCTTAACTGGGATCACTAAGTTTGTTGTGCCAAAGCCAAGGCTTAGTTGATTCAGAGGAAAAAGGTTAGGCAATATATTGGATATATTGGCATATATAAGATATATGTTACGGACTTGGATGTCCCCCTATTGGATCTAGGAATTGGATTGGATCCAATTGATCTAAGAGATCTACCTAGTTAATTATCATATAATTTGTTGGCCAAAGTCAAGATTGTGTGATATTTAACGGGATCCTAGCCCGCTAGGAAACACGGTTTCCCGAGTACTCGACAGAGGGTTAGAGGCTCACCGAAAAATAGTGGGAGGCAAGAATTGAATTTGCAATATTCGTTTAATTACTTGCCATACGCGCTCAAATCAAATATCATTCGTCATATATATTAAATGTTAGTTGGACTAATATTTAAATTGTTGTTTTAATTAACAGTTGGACTATATTCAACCTACTAAATTATAATTGATAATATAATTGGATTATAGTAATCGTTATAATAAATAGTACCAAAATCATTGATTAAATAGTTGGACTATTAGAATCAAGATAAATTGAAAGATTGACATTTAAAACATAATCCTAGGGGAAATGTATTTAAATGGTTTAATTTTCAAATTGGGAATAAAGTTTCAGGATGGTCCTGGAAATTAATAAGTTACTTTATTTGATAAAATAACATATTATGCCTAAACCTGGAGTTAAGCAAATAGTAGAGCATGATCTTTGGAAGATTCATGTGATGCTAACTTTAGTGCATAATCCATTAAGCTTGTCGTAATAGACTCCTTAATTACTTTATCAGAACTAAAAATCAGATCCTTAAAGTATGATAAAGAAATTGAAGGATCTTCATAAATCTATACTTAGATTTTAGAAGTATTAAATTGCAATAATAACTCTTGGAGAGTTAATGACTATTCTCAATGAGACAAAGTCAAACTTTGCAATAAAGCAAGTAGCGCAAGGCGCACCTTACTTCGATATTCTAGAAACCCTAGGCTTGGCCAAAAGCTTCTGGAGTGTGGAAAAGGGCAAAGGTAAAATCATTATAATTTTCTGGAAAGATAAAAGACATATCCCAAAATGTCTGCTTAAATTGTGGCAAACGGGATCGCGGAAGCGTGACTACCTTTTGGACAAAGCAGACATGAAGGAATAGAAGACGAGCAAGGCTCTGACTTCAAATATGTTTGTCATAAATATGTTCACTACTAATATTAAAATTGGATTTTAAATACTTAGTGTGATACATATATATGCATTGATGTTCAGAATCTGCTATGAGCAGGATACTGACTTCAATTGAGATTATTCTGCTAATTGAAAACGGGACGAAAGTCGCTGTTTTAACCGTAGATACCTAAGTTTAGGAACTACCTTTGGGTATGTACTTAAATTAGGAAACTGTTATAATGTTACTAGTTTGAGTAGATACATTATCTCTATATCAGTGTTTAACCCACTGCGGGTGAACCTTTATATTCTAGAACACTAAAGTGTTTTATTATATAAAGATGATATTGAGATAAAACACATTAGATGTGAATAACATCATTTATATTTTGAATATAAATAAATCTCAAATATATGACATGACAAACAAATACCTCAAACTGATTTGATCAGAAGAAACTTAAAAGTGGCATTGTTGTCTGGGACACATTAAACAAGACTCGTATATCCGCACTTTTGAAGAGTGGGTACTCGGACATATTTGATTCCATTCAAATAAAGTCTACGAATCTAGTTTATTGGGCAATGTGCCTAAAACACCTTTACTTGGTAAAAGTGTAAGTGCCACCGATCTGTTAGCCCTAATTCATAGTGAAACAAGTGGGCCTATGTCTAGCTAGGCTAGAGGTGGATATGAATATTTCGTGACCTTTACGGATGTGGCATCTCGTTATGGTTATGTGTTTCATTTGAAGAACACAAATCGGAAACTTTTATAGTTTCGACACGAAATAGACAAACATATCAGCTAAGGTATTAAACCGTCACGGTAAGACCGTAATGGAAAATACTTAAGCAATAAGTTTCTAATATACTTGAAAGAGTATAGTATTCTTTCAATGAGGACTCCTCCCGGAACACGTCAATTTGACGGTGTGTCCGAACAGGATAAACCAAATTTTATTGGACATGATAAGGTTAATCCTGAGTCGCTCTGAGCTACCATTTCCTTCAACGGATAAACATTTAACAGTGCATAACTTATTTTGAATAACGTTCCAAAATCTGTTTGGCAGATTTCATATTAGATATGAACAGGAAAGAAACCAGGTTTCTCATTCCTGAATATTTGGGATGCTAGGCATATGTTTGGATGATACCAAACTAAAACCCAAATTGGATAAGTGCCTAATGTAGGTTATCCTAGGGATACCAAAGTATAGTACTTATACAACTCACTAGAGAACAATGTAATTGTTGCTCACCATGCGGTTTACCTAAGAGGAATACCTATATGCAGTGGTAAGTAGGAGGATAGTAAAACTCGATGAAAATCAGAGTAATACTATTTCAGGCACCAAGTCCTTCATGGAACACAAACAGTTCATCAAGGATGAAACTGTACCAGTAATCTTCGAATACACAAGAACCACGTAGGTCGGAGAGAGTCAGAAAACAACCTGGGGTATGGGTTTCTGATCTCACCTCATAAAGATGTCAATCTTATTGAGGAACACCAACTGACCACGTATGAGGAAGTGATACAAGGTATCAACTCCCTAATCATGGCAAAGTGTCATGAATCCGAAATGGATTCCATGTATATCAATAAGTTTGGATACTAGTTGATGTACCACAAGGCATTGTGCTTATTGGTACTATATAAGTCTTCAAGGAAGACATACATGGATGGCAACAAACCAACGTATAAAGCTAGGCTTTTAGCGGAAAGGTATTATTATCAACATTGTGTTGATTACGATTCAACCTTTTACCTGTTGCCATGGTAAATCCATTTGGATAATGCTGGATAATGCTGCATGTTTCATTTATGAAATATGACAGCTCAACGGCAAAAATCGCTTTCCTTAAAAGGAAACCTTTTGGAGGATGTTTACAACATCCTGTCGGTTTTGTCGTACCAAAACTAGCAAACAAGGTTTGCAGGTTATTCAATCCATGTTTGGATTGAAGCAAGCATTAGGTTCTTGAAATTATCGTTTTGATGCAATCATAATGGTTTATGATTTAATTCAAAACGAAATGATTCTTGTGTATATAAGAAGGTTAGTGGGAGCGCACTGACAGTGGCTGTCCTATAAATAATGATAATATATCATTTCTTGGAAATGATATTCCCATAAAACTATCGGTGAAAGCTTGGCTTTCATAAAAACTCTCCGAGAACTCGTACATTGAAGAATGTATGTGACCTGGTGTCTCATACGCTTTGAGCATATGGATTCACAAACAGGCCAATCCCAGTGATGGTCACTGGATTGATTTTAAGAACATCTGTTAGTTTCTTAGAGAACTAAGGATGCTGTCTTAATCTGTGGAGATGGAGAACTTGAAGTGACTGGGATCACTGTAGCAAGTTTCCTAACCGATGAAAACGACTATAAGTCACAAACGGTACTATACAGTTTGAATAACGGAACAGTGAGCTGGAAATCTTCCAAGCAAGATACTGTTACCGAATAAACAACAAATGCGGGTTATTACTGCAGCTGAGGCAGCAATAGAAGCCATTTAGGTCGATAATAAATCTAATTAGATTAGATATAGTTCTGTTAGCAGCTGAGCTAGGCTACAACACAGGCTAAAGAATTAATGGTCTCATCAACGATCCAGATACATACTTCGATATTCATCTGATTTGTTCGGATCATACATCGTGGCGATGTGATAATCGTATAAATCGCATTAGATGATAATCATGAAAATCTGCTGACGAAAGCCATTTCTCAGCAGTTTGAGCCAACCGTACATAGTTCGGGTGTAAGACACTCGAGTGACTGGCTATAGGCCAAGTGGGAGATTGTTGGACAATTATGACCCATAGCGTCACTATTTGTACAGATCATGGTGTTGTTGTACAAATTAACTATGTGACAAAGGAGATTTCTCTCTTATCATTTGTGATTAGATCACCTAGATATATAAATGATATGAGGTCCCTATGATTTGTTCCTGGATTGAGAATGATATGAGACAGTATCAGTCCACGAAGGATAAATCAGTAAATATCCCTAGTCAGAGTATTATCGAGATTGGACATCGATAAATGTGTAAAAGACTTGTATTACACTTGTGCGCTTTGTGAGGGCATAACGACATAGTTCTCATATATTTGGGTATAGGATACTCATGCAAGTGTAATAGGAGGTTGTGTTTTACCGATGGTACGGGAAACAGCTTCGCTCTGGATAGACCCCCTTGGAATTCCATTGGTAGTATGACTATGTGTCTATGGAAATCCGAAATCAGGGTAGGTGTATTTGGTCTTAACCAGAGACTTGCACCGCTAATACTTGCGACAATCAATATACTTTGGTTTTGGTCGTCCAGGGCTTTAACCGGTTTCTGTGTACGTCTTTTCTGGGTATATCGAGAATCGTAGTGTGTTGGGTGTGATGTCAAGACGGAAGTATCACTCCAGTCATATGGAGATGATGGTCACGTAGGATACGGGACTTGTTCTCTTAAATGCTGCAGCTATCGGGATATTATGACAAGGTCATGTATATCCGATTATATAGACTAGTTACCAGACATCCGACATGTGCTTCGTACGGGGCAGACACAAATCCAGCCCCAGGCCTAGCACGTGACATCTAATACTGGATCGAAATACGCAATACTACGTATACTACGCCTGATATAGATCCTTATATTCCTGTAAGGATATTTCTGGAGAATTGGGTAGGCATGGCGCTTTGCTAGAAGCCAACCTTGTCTTGTAAATCGGTATAAACGTAGTACTAGGTACTTACATGTTCGGATAGTCCGACGACCGAATTTACTGCCAACATATCCGGGGATCTCATGGGTCGCTTCCCGAAGATTCAACGATGACGTATGAATCGTACTTTTAATTGATCTGGGATTAATTAGATGAGAGAGAAAATTAATCTGGGATTAATTACTGAGATATTTTATCTGGGATAAAATATCATTTAAAGAGAGATAACGATTAATTTGGAATTAATCGATAAATTAATATATTCGATATATTAAACGAAATTGGATTTCGACGCAGAATTAAAATTAGATTTTAATTCAGGCAAACGAGTTGATTTAGAATTAATCGTTAGCGACGTGAATAGTAATTATGCTAGGCATGATTATTTAATTAAATTAGATTTAATTACGACGCAACGGAAAATTTGTTAATTTGGAATTAACGAACCCGAGCCCGGGATTGTTTGCGAGCGCATTCGCATTTCGAATTCGAGTGCGGCACGCAAGTCAAATCAAGCGTTAAATCGCTAGTCGCATCTAGCGTCACATCATTCGTCAATCAAGTGATAGATGTCTTTCACTTTGAGTGATTGACGCCAGTCACTATTCATTGATTGATGGAAGTTGATGTGAGTAGTTGGCAAACATTTAGGGCTTGATTTTTTGAAAATCAAAAGTTGTATATGTTTAATTGTTTTTAGAAAACAATTATCAATTACACATTTTTCATCTCTCTCTCTCCTTGGCTCACGAATTGGAGCCAAATTTCTTCATCTCTCTCTCGGCATTTAGGCCATTTTCTTCACTGGTTTTCTGGGCAAAACCGTGAGCAAGGGAAGTAAAAGTGTGGTGATTTTGTGGCAAAATCGTCAAGAGCTAGCACTCCGAGAGACATGCGAATGTGATAGGGAAGTCCACCCATGAGCTTGGAATCATTTGACGAAGCTTGGAGCTTGACGAAGATGATCCAAAACCAAAAATGGAGGACACCATTATAGTGAACTGCCGTGACCATAACAGTGAGCAGAAAAGAATTTTTTTTCGTTGCCGCGTCGCTCAACCGATCGTTGTGAGTATTCCGCAACTCACTCGATTGTATTCGCACTTATTTGATGCTTGTTAATCGATCCTCGGGGCCGTAGAAACTCCAACACCGACCACATGCCAATGAAGGTACAAAGTCCTAGAAAGATGTACCTTACCCCGAACTGGTAATGAGACCGGCCATAAGAGAATGATCCCTCATTGTACCATCGAGATAAGACCATTGGGGTGAAACTTCGACCCCATGCCAATGAACGTACAAAGGCCTTGGTGGGACGTACCCTAACTGGAGCCGATAATGAGCTTGTTCACAAGGGAATGATATCTCTTTGTGCCATCCAGATAAGGCCATGAGGGAGAAACTCTGACCCCATGCCAATGAACATACCTGACTCTGAGCCGGTAATGATCCTGTCCAAAAGGGAATGGCTTTTCCTTATGTCATCTAAATAACATGGCATCAGTCGAACGACTGCAACCTAGAGCCATCATAATCATTTGGCCACAAGGGAATGCCATTTGTTGTGCCATATAAATAACATGTCATTGGTTGAACGCATGCAGCTATGAGCCATCATAATCACTAGACTGATCGAAATGGAAAGTTTTCAACCTCCGGCCACTTGTAATGAAGTCCCATATTGAGTCGTGTAAAAAAATAAGACGACAAGTGTAATGAGGTGACGTATCACACTCTGTATGAACCAAAAAGATAAAAGTAACCGGGGCAGCATCCTATCCCAAGTTATCTAAAATAAAAAATTCTGAATCTTACAATCCAGATGTCTCGAAAAACCTAGCTACTAACCGTAGGGGTTACCAACGCCATAAAGAGATTATCTCTATGCTAGGAAAAACCCAGCCTTGCAAACGCCACGAAGGCCTCTCTGCATTCCATGTGCTATGCTTAGCAGGTCCCAAGTGGGATGGTCAGTGCTACAGGGGCATTTCCCTTCCCTATGCTAGGCACATCATGAGGTTACAAATGCCACGGAGGCCCGTTGAGTCCTCCCCATACTATGATAATACAACTCGCATTGGCGGAAAACACCATGGGGAATTATCCCTCCCCATGCTATGCGAAACCTGAGGACACCGCAGTTCCTCATAGCTATCTTCAATCCATACATGCTATGATTACCTTGGGGCACCAAAAGCCACATCGAATCTCTCACTGGACGTGATATGGATACTCGAGGCGCCAAACACCACCCATGCCTTCTTGCTCCATCCCTTAATGGTGCAAACCATTGGGTATTAATGCTTCAGCTCATGGGTTTATTAATGACTCCATGAATTGATGTGTCGGGGGGTCACACTTTTCCCACATGTCTTGTACCCCTTGATGCATTTTGATAATAAGTATATCACAAGAATATTAAATAAGTCTTTCATATCCAAATAACAAACAAGCGTAAGTGAACAAGTCTATATTTATAAAGGAAAAGCCATATTCATATTCTTGGGATCTACTACCATTCTTACAACATTTTGAGGGTCATTCTAAGAGAGACTCTATTGAAAAGACCTCATCCATATTTCTGCATTCCAGGGCTTCTTGAGTCGGGTGTCGTCTAGCTGTTACAGGTGATAGGTACCTGACCTGATGACCTCAGTAACTCTATAAGGTAATTCCAATGGTGGTCACAACTACTGACCTTACTTTATGAGCATTTCTTCTCCTAATTTCTCGATCCTCTTCCACACCGACTACCCTATTTCCACTAGCAATTTCTTCTCTCATACCGGATCATGCTTGAGCTTGCTTTCCTGTTTCCTTCTTCAGTTTCTCGAACTTCTCCATCATGGCTTTTATAAGGGGTTGTGTCACCTCTTTTTCCTTCCACACATTCTCTCTTTCCAATTATAGGCTTTCTTCCATTTTTTCCATCCATTCCGCCACCGAAGACTCCAAAACTCTATGGTTTTTGTCTATTGCCATCGTCTTAGTGTGTTTGCCATTTTTCGTACTAATCCTCATAGACGGTGCCAACTATTGACGATAGATTTAGGGAATCTACACCTCGAACAAACCTCCACCAAACAGTGAATTTATTTGGTTAGTAGGGAACCCTAAACAAACTTGGCAAACAAATAAGAAAATCATAGAGATTTACGTGGTTCGGCGGAGAGTGGTTCCAACCTACGTCTATGGGAGAAGAATGTGTGTTTTTATTACTCGTTTGAGGTCAAGTTTGACCAGGGTTACAAGTGTTGTGGTGGGCTTACAAAAGAGTATAAAACACCTCGGGTCTTAGGCTATCCCGTTACAAATCTCTCAAGCGATCGGGTACCAACCGACTTTTTCTCTCTATCACTAATTTAAAAGCTCTTGCTTTTTTACAAGTAGTGAAATGCGAAAATTGCTAACCTTTGAATCTGTGGCTTCAATCCCTTTATATAGGCTTCCAAATCCATTATTCCACAAACCCATGACGCCAGCTCATGTCACCCTGTTATCATCGCCCAATGCTAATTTTCCTGGCAACTAACTCAGCTACCCATTCTCAGCAAAAACCCATCATTCCAACCTTTTGGCCATTGCAACACATTCTATTGACGTGACACCATGCGATTCAACCACTCCAATATTATTTCGTCCAGCAGAGTCTCTGCCCAAGGAGAGTCGTTGACTTACTCCTGTCACATCGGCCTTCTAGAAGCTCAAACTTCTAAGCAGGGCATACGTCACATGCAAGTACAAAATATCGTGATCTCAGCTCCGTTCCTCGGGGTCGGCATATTGAGGTAAATAATGCTCGGTCAAGCCATCCCTTATTCGACTAGGTCGGGTCAGTAAGCAAAGACCACCTCAAATCGACTTCCACAAACATTCAATTGCCGCCAAAACTAATACTTCTTCTTCAGGTCGGGTCGGGGTACCTACTTGCTTCATAAATAATAGGTTCTTTCTCGGGAAAACTCTTCCGCACAATGGGCCAGAGTCCTCTGTCTGACTTCAACCTCTGTAGGCCCTTGGGCCCTCATCATTCTCCTTTAGCCAAGTACAAAACCCTTGTCTACCTCTCATCGGTATTCAAACTTCACCGGGGTGAAAAACCACCGTCAACAACATTGTTTCAACCTGGACAATAATTGTAACATAAATTAATTCCAATGGCTATATATCCTTAAGAATTGAGCAAATGGAAAACTTATGCACAATTCATCAACCTCTTTAGATCTTTTGATACATTGCTGTTGTCGAGCTTCACTAAGCGCAAAAGGACAGTGAGGAAAATATCTTACAACGATTTAAAAGTGATCTTAGTATCTAAATATAAACATAAGACAACCCGTAACTCCTAAGCTAACATTGAGATGAGTTAGATCATGAATTTCAACATGATATCAGAGGCAATCTCATGCACGTGTGGGTCCATATTATCTACCCACGTAACATAGACCGGGCAAATGACTGACTTGTACCTGAGGGGCAGTATTAAGAAAAATATCACACATCGATTTAGAAATTATATTGGTCTCTAAATATAAATAAAAGACAATCATCAACTGT